>CAOJBK010227075.1:0-12305 GCA_948294925.1 Codiaeum variegatum
AAATCATGAATGAAATCATCCCATGTAACACTGGAGGCTGAGCACTATTACTCGGAACTATTTCCCACCAATCACATGTATCCCCTTGAAGTAATGACACTGGATAGTCAAACTTTTCTTTTACTGAACATTTCATCAAATCAAGACTCTCTGGGTTCTTTTTAGCCATGTTTTAGCCATTGCTGGGTCTGTGGTACCACTGAAATCTACTGCACCTCGCTTTCTCAATTTGTCATATCTCCTTTCCCTATATCCCTTTGGTCTATGTACTTCTTGCTTATGATACTCATATGGTACATGTTTATGAGGTGCATAAGATGCATGTGCACATGCATGAGATCTAACTCTATTTCCATGTTGATCTCATGGTGGTTGATATGATGCTTCTACTGAATGCATATCAGCTGGCTCTTTTCTCATTGGTAGATCATGTGGTCTACCATGACTAGCATCAACTAGTGACCTATAAACATATATGACTATGTTATATGACAATGTATTGCAATGCAAATGCCATGGCATGCTTATATGTATGTCCCTAATAGATTATATCCCTGCTCTGATACCTAAATATGTAACACCTTATTTCTATTACTATACATCTCAAAACACAATTCACATAAGCAAAATGATATTCCAATTATTCACTTTATACATAATCAACATAGCATATTAAATAGACCATTCGTAACAAGTTTAATCTCGATAAATGTATCATCACACTGATACTTTTATCTTTAACAAAACTTACAACACACACAAACAACATATACATATGTTTTCCAAAATAAGTGCTTATGTATGATACAAGGAGAGAGGGAGAGTGAAGCTCAACCGATGACCTTTGCTTCATGCTTTCTCTACACTAATTTAAGCTCCAAAATAGAACATCACTAGCTTCACTATCTGGAAAAAATAATTACAATTTAATGAGTTAGGACTCAGTGAATATAAACATTAATTAAATTCTAAATCTGTTAATAACAAACAACTATACCAATCACCATAAAGTATAAAGAATCATGTGATGCATGTGCTTGTGCATTAGTTCATTTCATTTTTTTATGACCATGAAAGACAAATATTGCTCTCGGGATCCAAGTAAAACAAGTGACATTTGATAGTATCAGCCAGCTTTTATCAAGTGAATTAAGAGATAATCCTTTCATCATTTGCATTTTACATGTGATTTCTATGTGATTTGCAATTACTTGTCAAGCTAGTCACAACATCCATTTAATCTCAAATGCAAATGTTCAAGTGCACATTGCTTGGCAAATGAATAATAAGTTCTCACCATTTATTAGCAATCAATTGTATTCACCTCAAACACCCATTGGAAAGCTATCTACATAAGCATGAATAATCACCAAGTAGTTCATATCAAAATATAATTGAAATAGGTTGATATTTAAGTCACAATTGAACATTCACAAGTTAAATCCACTAAAGATACACAATTGTATAATAAGATTTAATTAATGCTTATACTCACCTCATAGGAGCTAAATGATTTAGGTATGATTTGTACCCTCCTCTCGACCTTTTCCAATAATTTTAGGCCCTAAAATATGACATATATTTGATCAAAATTGTGGCTTAGATCAATTCTTATGCTTAATATGCAACTAGGTTTATGTTTGATGCAAGTGAGTTTAACATTGTGCATTTTTCCATATGTGGCAACCCGACCTTTCAGTACTAAGGATTGAATAACTTTTTCTACACAATTCCAAATTACCTGATTCATTTTTTCTATAGAAACTAGAAATAAAGAGATATGTCATATAGAAAAAGCATCTCAAAATATTTAATGTTAAATAAATGGTAAAGTTTCAAATCAGACTTGTTCTGACCTATTCCCTGCACATAGACAGTTTGAGCAGTTCGTGTTCAGGTTTAATTTTATGAAGCTATTCAATTCAAATTGCAATAATATTTTACATTTGTTTTGAAGACATATAAAGGAAAAAATTTTATTCAGATAGCTCTTTTAAATTATTCCTTTAAGATAGTCAAATCAAGTACTCAAAATAAGGTTCCAGTATAATTCTCAAACATAACCAGTCTAGAATTTTCAATTATAACTTATCACTCAAGAAAAAGTTTAAAAAACCATTTTACCAGATTTTAGTTAATACATAATTTTTTTTTTATTTTTTAGGGTTTTTTCTAGTTCCTACCATTAGATCCTCAAAATCAATCCATAAGATTCTATTACAACAAAGAATTTAAAACACAAATTTACTTTCATAATTTAATCAATTCTCAATCACTTACACTTATCCAATAATCATACCATAAATTTCAAAAGTGTTCACTAAGGGAGGATAAATATATTTTTATTTTATATGAGAATTTCAAATTGAAATCCTTACCATTGATGATGATAATGAAGATGAAGATGAAAATCCTAAAAGTTAACTTTTCATTCTTTCTTCTTCTTCTTCTTCCTTCTCCTTTCTTGTTATCTTTCTATTCTAACAAAGGTTCATGAATTAAGCACCTCAAATGGAGTATAATTTAGTCTATTAAGGTCATATGTTCACCTTACAAGTGTCCTTTGGTGTATTCTAATCCTATTTGTCAAGGTGTCGCGTTTCGATAGGCTGAGAACAAATATTTCTTTAACTTCTTCATGTTTTACCTTTTAAGTAATAAATCCTAACTTTTAATTTTTCCTTTCATACAAGTCCTTAGATGATTAATAAGCTACCTATAATTCAAGTAAAACCCTACATATATGCATTGTTTAAAATTTTATTATATGATTACCTAGATGATCATTTTCTTTATACCGATAAAATGCATATGTGATTTTTATGCAATACTTTTGAATATAAGATATCTAAAATGTATGTTAATATGAATATTCTCATTTATAAATGAAAATGAATAAGAGCGTAGATGTTACATAGTATATCATAACTTTTTAGAAAAATTACACTCTCGAAAGGTGCTTGCAGATGTCTCAAAATCTTAGTCATCTAGACTAAGTAAGGCATTCTAGCAATGCTTTTGACATTGCTTATGGTGTCAAACATGAACAATAGAAGATTAAACTTGGTTTTCTTACTGATGTGCCATATGATAAGTGCATCCATGTTATAAATATCTAGACTCCCCATGCAAGGACTGATAATGTGACAGAGGAACTTATGTAACAATCTACCGTATAGCCCATACTTTAATGAACTTATAGAATTTCCAACATCTTACTTTTCTAAAACCTCTTCATTCAAGTACTTGTCTACCTCAAACTCTAGAATTTTCTCTTGAAGTTGTTTCTCATTCCACACTTTTATTCCTTCATTTGAAATTTTCAAAACTTTACTCAATAACTCCATTGCGATTTTGTATTTCTTGCCTTTAATAGTGACTTCCACTTTTGTATCTGAGAATTTTCTTAGTGTCATGTATAGCTCTTCAATTTTAGACTAAAAAATCATCTCACAATCAGTCAGAAAATGCACCCAGCATTTGAACGTAAACCACTTATTGAACTTATGCTTATTTGGGCCAAAAATCTTATAATATGCCATTTTTGGAGGAAAAAAGGTCAGCCTTTTTGGTTTATATGGTTGGTTGGAGGAATTGGTTGATGCACGGGTTCTTTTGGTGATAGGTGTGTATGGTTTTACCTTTCACTAAGCCATTTCTTCAATTAATAAAATGAAAAAGGGATTAGGTGTTTCTGAAATTTTGAAGGGAGAAATATAGAGAGTTTTTATGTTTAAGAGGATTATTGTAACCGTTCCACACAAAGATATGTGTGTGTGTGTGTGTGTGTATATATATATATATACAAGACCAATCACATCAATTTGGAGCCATGATTATCGCCCTATCCCAGAAGTGGTTTCCCTAGGACAGACTATCAGTTTCCATAAAGATCAAATTGATAAGTAGCCGTTTGGAAATAGTGCTCAATTCAGAAAATTAGGAAATTAAGAATTAAAAATAATTAACTTCACACAATAATACCCATTCCAACACATGTATACGTGTGGATGAGTTAACACAGTAGTTTGCCTGTTATCTCTTTCTCTCTCATCACATTTTTTAATTTAAAAAATTTATATTTATCTTTTTGTTTTTTTGCATCAGTTTCCTAATCCGAATTCAGAAGATTTTCTAAATAATGCCAAATTAGGCGATCTCATACAAAAAATGACTTTGACCTCATACTATTGACCAAAATATATTCATTTAGGTGAAATAATAAATTCTTCATTAATTGCCTGTCAGCCCATGCATTAGATTATATCAAAAATAATTAAGCAAGATGCATTATTATCTAATAAAGAGAAAAATAAAATATTTTAATGAAAGGATAAGTGAGAGTATCCATACCAAGACTCCTTCTGATCTTATAGAATTGCTCTCCAATGGGTGGCTTTGTGAGGATATCAACTAGTTATTGATCTGATGAGGCAAATTCAAGCTTTCTATCTTATTTTTTGCATATGCTCCCTTATGAAGTGATGTCTGATTTTAGTATGCATGGTTTTGGAGTGTAAGGCTAGATTCTTTGAGATGTTGATTACACTATTATTGTCGCATCTGATAAGTATTTCCTTAAATGAGAAACCATAGTCTTCCAGCTGTTCTTTCATCCAAAGAATTTGAGCAACACAACTTCCAATTGACATATTCTACCTCTGCAGTAGATAGAGCTACTGGAGTTTATTTCTTTTTAAACCAAGGTATTAAGTAGTGTCCAAGAAATAGGCACATTCCAGAAGTACTCTTCCTGTCAACTCATCTACCATTATAATTAGCATCATTGCGTCCTACCTACTATAAATTCTCACTCTTAGGTTACCATAAACCTAACTCAAGAGTTTCCACTAAATATTTGAATATCCATTTTACTACAGTTAGGTGAGATTATTTAGGATCTGTTTGAAATCTTGCACATAAGCAAACATTAAAGTGGATGTAAAGTCTACTGGATATTAGATATAGATAGTATCCAATAATTTCTCTAAACTTACTTACATCTAAAGGTTTTCAGATTCATCCTTTGCTAACATGCATGAAGGGCTGATGGGGGTACCGATACTCTTTAACTTTTTCAACAACTCCTTTGTGTATTTAGATTGACAGGTGAATATTTCATCAGCTATCTACTTGATTTGAAGACCAAAAAAAAGTTTAACTCACCTGTGAGGCTTATCTCAAACTCACCCAGTATGCCTTTAGCAAATTGCTCATATAAAGATTTGTTAGTAGAACTAAAAACTATAATATCTATATAGATTTGCATAATGATCATGTTATTTTATGAGTTTTGATAAAGAGAGTGGTATCTATTTTTTCTTGAGAAAACCCTTTCTAAATGAGGAATGTGTTAAGCTGATCATACCATGCCATAGGAGCCTATTTCAAGCCATATAGAGCCTTTAACAGCTTATAGACACGGTTAGGCAACTTAGGATTTATAAATCTAGGAGGCTACTCAACATAGAATTCCTCTGATATATGACTATTTAGAAAGTCACACTTCACATCATCAGATACAAAGTGAAGTTATTGAAGGGAAATGCGAGTCGCGCAGTGGAAGTCGGTAAAATTGTCGTTTTAAAATTTTTCATTATTCAAACTCTTTAAACAAATATGATCATATGCATGTTTCAAACACTTTGAAAAACATTTGAACATTATAAAACATCATTAAAACAATTTTAACATATTGGTTCACATGTATGTATCAAACTCTTTGATAAAACATTTGAACATTAGGACAATGTTGATCTACCAATTTTGTACAAAACATAAAGATACAAAGCATGCAGAAGAAATGCATTAAATACCTTTCTCTTTTGCTTTGTTGAGCTCCCTAAATGTTAAGCCTCTAGTTATCTCACACCAAGCTTGAGCAAGCTTAAGGTCCCCTTCACTTTTATGTAAGACATGATCCTTGAATTCCTTAGGTTTCCCTTTAGCTTAGGTTCAAGTATCAATTCCAAGTTAGGGAACTAGTGAGTGTGTTAAATTCTTGGACTTCCTTAGCAAAGGTAAATTCCTAAAACTCTAAGTTAGAAACCCTTTGAACACTTCAAAGTTCTCAACTTCAAGTTCTAGAAAAATTCTTCTCTTCTCACTACTTAGTTTAGGTAAAAGAGTTTACCTTTTATATGAAGATCAATTTCACTAATTTAGATGATTCACTAATCACTTCCACTAAGTAAGGCACTTGTCATGGCTTGGTGATTTGCATGAAAACACATGTCATGACAAAGCCTAAGTGGAGAGTGAGTTGTGATCATCATTCATATTAGTGGAAAAATTCTGCTTCATTAGTTGTCACATAAATAATCCATTTGCTTAATAAGTTAGTCCAAATTTCAATTTAATCCTTCAAGTTTTATATCTCATACAAAAGGACTAAATTGAAATACACTCCTTTGAAATGAACTTCAAGATATGCTAGCATCTTTGTGAATTTAATCACAAGTTCAATTCAATTATAATTAACAGTTAATTGAATATTTCAATTGGACATTAATTATAACATCTTTAAACAATGCTTTCCCAATACTTTACATTGTGTGAATCACTAGGTTCATGTCCTAAATAGCAATGAGATAGAAAAACTCTTTCTCTATATCTATGTATAGAATCGCATCTAATACATAATCTAACAAGTTGTGAATGACGTCTAGCACAACATATCGTGACTACCTAAATAGGAATGAATATTGATGATCAAGTCAATGAACATAGAAGAATGAACCAATGGATATATTTACCATGCACTCAAGTCCCTTCATTATGGATTATCGATCTTAGCTAGAGTCATGGAATCATCAAACTCTATATGCTTCGATCACAAGACTAGATCTAAGTTCTAATCCTCGATATTTACGATTCCTACTAGAAACACTTTTTAGTGAATCTTTTCTACCTTGGCTAAGGATTTCATATCGAGGACAACTAGTAGTCATAGGAACCTTACTTGTTTACCTAAGCTAATGAATTCTTTCTTGGAGAACATTTATCTCAATATATCACTAAGTTCAGCCACTAGACACCATATACCATTGCGTGGCTTGCAGAAGTATGAAAGCAGTAGTAAACTGCAGCCACCAATACATTAGATAAATTCCACCTCAAATCAAAGGACTATATGCACAACTATGACCTAGACTATTAAATATTTACTATGGTAAAACATATGTATTTGTCGTCTAATATCACCTGTTTAACTTGTTCATCACATGACAGTATACATGTTGTCATGACATCACATGCCTGTAGCATGAGACTTACTACCTCTATTACCATAAGTATCACATACTTACAATGGATGACAATAGCGATAATGGTCTTCTGAATTATCGATGTCCCAATTGATAATTCTATAACCACGAACATGTTTTATAGCATTATGATAATAAGAACTTGTCTCTCATATTCTTAACTCCTTAAGAATAGATTCTGATACAAAATGCTAATGGAACATATATAAGTTATAATTGAATTTGGGATTCATTTAAATAAAATATGTATTTTATTGCCATTGGGATTCAACTATTACATTTAGAATGAGCTTTAGGGCATACAGTTCTAAGAATCTCCCATTACATTAGAGAAAATCCTAGAGCCACTCATTAGAGTATCTCAGTCTCATCTTCTCAAGATGAAACTTCAATTGCTTCTGACTTATAGATTTAGTCAGTGGGTCAGCCATGTTATTAGCTGAAGCTATTTTTTGCACTACCACATCGTCCCTCCCAATGATTTCTCTAAATACAAGGAAATGCCTTACGATGTGTTTGGATTTCTGGTGAGACCTTGGTTCCTTTGCCTAAGGAGTGGCTCTATTATTGTCACAGTGGAGAGAAATTGGTGACTGAATGGAAGTTACTACTTATAGTTCTGTGATGAGCTTTCAAATCCAAATAGCTTCCTTTACGACATCAGATGCAGTAATATATTCGGCCTCCATGGTGGAATCAACAGTCGTTGCTTACTTGGAACTCTTTCAGCTAACTGCTATTCCATTACAAGTAAACATAAATCTAGAGATAAACTTTCTATCATCTATATTTGATTGAAAATCAGAATCGGTGAAACTGTCAATCCTCAGGTCATCTCCTCCATAAATCAAAACTAAATACTTAGTCCTTTTTAACTACTTAAGGATTACTTTGACTGCTGCCTAGTGATCTAATCCTAGGTCAGATTAAAATCTGCTAGTCATACTAACAGTATATGCGATATTAGCCTTGTACATAACATGCGTACATAAGTCTTCTAATAGCCAAATCATATGGAATCCTTGCCATATTTAACCTCTCTTCAGGTGTCTTGGGAGATATATCCTTAGAAAGGTGGATACTGTGCCTTACGAGCAGCAATCCCTTCTTTGAATTTCGCATGTTGAATCACTCCAACACACATTCCAAGTACTTTCTTTGAGAGAGCCCTATCATTCTCTTTGATCTATCTCTATAGATGCAAATGCCAAAAATGTAGGTTGCTTCTCCCAAATCTTTCATGGAGAAGTTTTGGGATAACCAGATTTTCATATTCGTAAGCATACCAATGTCATTTCCAATTAATAAAATATCATCCACATACAATACAAGGAAAGTGATGGCACTCCAACTAACCTTTTTGTACACGTATGGTTCATCTTCATTTTTTATTAAATCAAACTCTTTGATAATCTCATTAAAACAAAGATTTCAACTCCTCGATGCTTGCTTAAAACCATAAATGAATCTCTTAAGCTTGCACACTTTGGAACAATCTTGATATTCAAAACCTCTAAGTTGTTCCATGAAAATGTTTTCTTCAATGAATCCATTAAAGAAAGTAGTTTTGACATCTATTTGCCTAATTTCATAATCATAATGTGCAGTAATGGCCAATAAATTCCAAATTGATTTAAACATGGCTACAGGAGAAAAAGTCTCATTATAGTCAATTCCTTCCTGTTGGCGAAACCCTTTCACCATAAGCCTAGCTTTATAGGTTCCCACATTTTCTTCTGCACCAATCTTTTATTTGAAGACCCATTTATTCCCTATCGGTACAATGCCCTCAGAAGGATCAACAAGTTCCCATACTTGGTTGACATACATGGAATCCATTTCAAATTTCATGGCTTCTAGCCATTTTGAAGAATCTATATCTAATATAGCCTATTTAAAAATAGTAGGGTCAACAACTTGACCAACTCCTTCATAAATGAACAACTCTTGTTCATTCTCACGAATGAGTCCATATCTCTTTGGACGGTGAGATATTCTACTAGACCTTCGAGAAATCTGAGTGGATGTATTATCAATTGGTACTTCCTCATTAGGTTGATCTATGTCCATATGTTCATCTTGTTGGACCTCTTTAGATGACTCCTCATCCAAAACTATTTTTCTTCCTTTACCACCTTTTTGAAGAAACTCTTTCACAAGAAAAATGACATCTCGGCTAACAACTATTGTTTACTCGGTAGGAATGTAAAAATAGTATCCAAAACCACCTTTAGGATATCCAACAAACCTTCCTACATAGGATCTCTCTTCTAACTTATCTATTTTTAGCTTTTTGATGTGAGCTGGACAACCCCAAATCTTAATATGATTAAGACTCGGTTGTCTACTATGCCATATCTCATATGGTGTAGTAGAAATAAATTTAGAAGGAACCCTATTAAGGATATATGTTGTTGTCTCAAATGCAAATCCCCAAAAGGAGATAGGCAAATCGATATAGCTCATCATTGACTGTACCATATCTAATAAGGTACGATTTCTCCTTTCGGATACCCCATTTAACTGAGGTATTCCTAGAGGAGTTAACTGTGATATAATGCCATTATCTTTTAACAAGTCATTAAACTCGATACTCAAATATTCACCACATCAATTTGATAGAAGGGCTTTAATATTTTCCCAGTTTTATTTTGAACTTCTTTCATGAATTCTTTGAAATTTTTAAAAGATTCATGTTTGTGTTTCATCAAATAAATGTAACTGAACCTTGAAAGGTCATCCATAAATGTGATGAAATACAAATACCCTCCTCTAGACATTTCTCCAAATGGTCCACATACATCATTATGTATGATTTCCAAAATTTCTTCGGCTCTACCATTTGTCCCACAAAGGATGACTTAGTTATTTTGCCTTATATGCAAGATTCACAAATTGGAGGGTTATTTCCAACTTGTTATAGGATCCCAATTTTCTCCAACTTTGAAATCCTATCTTCAACTTTATGACCTAGTCTGAGATGCCAAATGAATTTTGAAGTAGTTTCTGGTTTAATCATGGCATTTATGTGAATTGTGCTTGGATAAATATTGTTAACACTATTATCATAATAATATAGACCATCTAGTACATATCCCATACCAAGAAGTTTGTTTTGAAAATATATTTCACAAATAATATTTTTAAACAAAATTTCATATCCTTTTTTAGTTAAACAAGAAATAGAAATTAAATTCTTATAAGCACTAGGTATGTACAACAAGTCTTTCAACAACATTACATTATTTCTCAAATCCATAGATGTAGATCCTATGGCTTTGGAAGCAACACTTACTAGTATTTATAAGATCCTTACTTGTTTACCCAAGCTAATGAATTCATTATTGGAGAACATTTATCTCAATATATCACTAAGTACAGCCACCAGATGCCATATACCCCTACATGTCTAGCAGAGGTATGTAAGCAATAGCAACTGCACCCACTAATACATTAGATAAATTCCCCCTCGAGTTAAAGGACTATATGCACAACTATGACCTAGACGATTAAATATTGACTATGGTAAAACCCATGTATTCATCATTTAATATCACATGTTCAACTTATTCATCACATGAGAGTATACATGTTGTCATGACATCACATATCTATAGCATGAGACTCACTACCTCCATTACCATATGTATCAGATACTTACAATGGATGACAATAATGGTGATGATCTTCCGAATTATCGATGTCCTAATCGTTAATTCTATGACCATGAACATGTTTTATAGCATTAAGATAATAAAAACCTGTCTCTCATATTCTTAACTCCTTAAGAAGAGATTCTAATACAAAATGCTAATGGAACATATATAAGTTATAAATAAATTTGGTATTCATTTAAATAAAATATATATTTTATTACCATTGGGATTCAATTAATACATTTAAAATGATCTCTAAGGCATACAAGCCTAACAGTTGTTGTAACAAGTAATAATGAATAGGAGTCTAATTGTCTCAAGCCTACAAACTGGTGCAAAAGTTTCATCAAAGTTTATCCCTTCTTATTGAATATACCCTTAAGCGACTAACCTTGATTTATTTCTGATTATACTAACATGCTCATCTATTTTTTTTTCTAAATAAGCATTTCCTTCTAATCACAGATGGATGATTAGGTTTGGGTATCAATTTCCATACTCGACTTCTTGTGAACTAATTCAGTTCCTCTTGCATTACTGTAATCCAATTCTCATTTTTTTGAGATTCATCACATGACTTAAGATCTACTTAAGAAATAAATGCCACTTCATCGTGTATTTGTTTTAATACAGATTTGGTTAGCCTACCTTATGATGGAGTATTGAGTATTACTTCTCTTGGATGGTCAATGTGAAACTTCCAATCCTTGGGCAAATCAGATTTAGTATCTTCTGGAGTTGATGGTTCAGGTGCCTTGACATCTGTCTATTTATCATCTCTGGCTTTCTTTGCATTTGAAAGATTCTCCTCATGATTCTTAGCATTGCCATCATCTAAATCATCATATCTTTCTTTCTTCTAAAAAAAGTGGTTAGTTTCATCGAATACAACATGCATGGATTCTTCTACATCTAATGTTGTTTTATTAAATATGCGTTAAGCTTTACTAAATGTATAATAACTTAAAAAGATGCCTTCATCAGATTTGGTAATTGTTCTTATTATTAAGAATGAACACTTACATCCAAATGCATAAAATTATAAAAGATTAGGTTTTTTACCTCTCCAAAGATTGTATAGAGTCTTGTTTAGCTAAAGTCTGATTAGCACTCTATTCAGAGTACAACATGTAGTATTGGTGGTTTTTTCCCAAAAGTATTTAGGTAGTGCTCTCTCATTTAGCATTGTTCTGGCCGTCTCTTCTAACATTCTATTCTTCCTTTTGACTACCCCATTCTACTGAGAAGTCATAGGTACTGAGAAGTTGTGTGAGATGTCATGCTCCTTACAATATATATCAAATGCCTCATTTTCAAATTCTCCTCCATGATAGATTCTGATGGATGTAATATTTTATACTTTCTCATTTTGCACTTTTTTACA
>CAOJBK010227106.1:0-11558 GCA_948294925.1 Codiaeum variegatum
TGACAAGGTACATTAATCTCTTATTCTTCAACCAATCCACATAGTTTGGCCCCATGAATTTTATTTGTATGTTATGCTCATTGGACGGGATTTGTTCATGTTATGTGAAATGTAAATTACTATCTTGATTTAGTCTTTAATCAAAATAGCACTCCCACTAACTTGGCAAATCCTACACTTCTAAATCAGAAACATAAATTACATTGGGATGAATCTCTTGTAGGTCGATTAAAATCTTTCCAAGTGAACAACTCTTGTTCATTAATGCTCGCAAGCTACACATTATCTTTCTAGGGATTGATTTGCAAGTGAACAACTATTGTTCATTACATCTAATATGAGATTCAATCCATTTGGCTCCTAATGCTTCCGGCCTCAAGTACACATTGTCGTTCTTAGCCTTTCATATTAGTTAAGTTAAACCCATTAGACCAACAAGTATAGTAATTTGAACATTATATGGATCAGGTACACATTTTCATTCTTAACATACAATGTATCCTATACTTGCAACATCTCATGTTATACAATGATTTCAAGGAAATGCTTTCCAAAGATCATTGCACCAATGGAGAGCCATGACTTAATATTTAAATTTGGAAGATTTTGGGTCTTATTAATTTAGGTCTCACATTTCACATTATCCATTTTACATACATCTCAAGACTAATATATATCTCATATATATCAATAAAATGGACAACAATACATAGGTATAGTCATGGACTTGAGGACTCAATTCCTTGCCACAAGGAATGAGTAAGGGTTTTTGGTTATCAAATTACAAGCATTCAAAGATTACACTTAATCTTCATGCTCTCACTAGGCATGTTTATGGGTTGAACCTTCTTTTGCTCTTGCATTCCCACATCTCATGTGTACATAAGTATCCTTGGCATACCAAAGCGAGATTATGAAGAAAAGATAGCTCACGGGCTCAATGAATTTGAAATAAAATCAAAACTAGAAATTAACTCTTAATTACAAATCCTTACATATAATAAAAGAATATTACATGCCCACAAAGTCCATTTATTATGGTTTAAGTGCTTAATCAACCATTCATGCCATACAAACACAATACAATAATATATAACTCTTATACATTGGTATGTGTTTAGGAACTTCAAACTTTTGGAACTCTTCCAAACTTTGAATATCTCATATTCATCCATTTTAAAGTTTAATTATATTTATTAGAGATATAGGACAATGGCTCAATAGCATCCTAAAATCTTTGAGATATGTAACTTAGGATTACGAGATTGAACTTAAAATCCCAAAATACTCTGACCTCATGGGCTAGACTCATAGGCATGAGTAGAGGCCATGATCTGCTATTTCCAAAATCTAGAATTTCATATACCACTCATGGGTAACAATCACAGATGTGAAAGGAGACTGTGAGCATATGAAACCTTACTGCCAAAAATTCAGAACTTTTGTTCAACTCACAGGCGTGAGTAAAAGCTGTGACTGAAGAAAATGCCTTGCTACCAAGATACAAAACCCTATGTTCACTCACAGGATAGACTCATAGGCGTGAGTGAAGGCAGTGACTGAACAATAAAAAAAAGGGTCCATTTCAAGATAGATTCATTCCATTGCCTCATGGGCACCATTCACAGCCGTGAACTTAGCCCGTGAGTGCAAATTTACTGTACTTTTTTTTTACAGTTTTGTCTCTAACAAACACACCAACATATGCAAAATAATTAGGTGGCTCCAATACCATTTTAAGGAAGTCATGAGTCACGTAATGAATGAAAGAAAAAAAATGAAAGAGTTTTGGTTTATGGAAAATTTTAATTTTTCTTTCTAAAATATTTAGTCTTTGTTAAAACATTTTCAACAAAGTATGTTTAGTCATTTTTCAAACTCTTTGAAAATTGACCTAAACCTTAGAATTAGGACCATAATCCAATCAAGGATTTTTCACGAATTTGTGTGTAAAATACAATAGAGCAAAAGAGAGTTAGAAGCATCAAATATCTCTCGCCCTCCACCATTAATTCAAAATCGAAAGGACAAAAATACTATATCGTATTTTCCTTTGGCTTTCGAGACTTAGAGACCGATTTCTTAAAAGGTTTTATGAATCGAGAGCATATCTTTGTTATGTTTGGAGAGGAGGGAGAGTGTCTGTCTAAACTGGACTGGCAAGAACTGAACCTTCGAACGAATCAAAGAACAATGTTTCTAATGTTTTTTTGGATTTTTTTTTTACGAATTGTAGTGTCTGGAGAATGTTTTTATGGGGTTTTGAGGTTTGAAAAGTAGTTTGAGAGTCTGAAAAGCATCTGAAGAAATGTCTGCAGTTCTGGAAAGTCAGTGAAAACATGGGTTAAAACTAGTCGAGAAATTTCACACGTGAGCGTCTGGACCAAATGTGTGTGTTTATTCCAAATGCATGCATTTGGCTCCAAACATGCACGTTTGGGCCAATGTGTGCATACTGGGCCTGGCTGTCTGGGCAAGGTTTTCTATGCTTGGTCCCGTTTGATTTGGTTCGATTTTTCAAATTTTCTAGGTCCATTTGAGATCTGATTTGAGTGGGTTTGAACCATTGGGATTATATTAATGGGTTGTATTTAATGGTATAAAAATTAGAGTTCACACTAGCTCCTCCTGCTGATATTGTTGTGATGCTTACTGAGATCATTCAAAGGCAAGATGAGGCTATGAAAACCCAATAAGAAACCTTGACTGGCATGATTCAAGTCTTAGAGAAGACCATACTAGGAAAAGTACAAGCTATGATGTATCAACTTGAGGCCCAAATAGCAAACCCTACTTCCACCTCATTAAATTCGGGGAAAGATCCTTTGAGTGAGGAGGTTATTATCCTGAATCCACAATCAGACCATGGAAACAACACTTTAACTACCCCTTGCTATGGATCCTTTCCCAAAGGGGGCCTGAGATGATCCATTTGTGAAACACTTGATGGCCAAGTATGAGGACATACAGAAGACCTTGAGTGCCCTCAAAAAGAAGGAAAATGTCCTGAATGTGAAGCAACGCCTTTTCCAAATGCCAGACTTCCTCTCAAGTTCCAAATGCCACACTTTGAGAAGTTCGATGGTACTTCCTACCCCAACACCCACTTGAGGATTTATGATGGGACACTTTGCCCCTTTGGTATTGAAGGCAAGCTCCTTGCTCAGTTCTTCCAACAGTCACTTACTGGTGCAACTTTGAGTTGGTTTATGCAGTTAGATTACTCCAAAAAACTGACCAACTTTGAGTTGGTTTATGCAGTTAGATTACTCTAAAAAACTGACCTGGGAGTCCATTTGTAATAAATTTGTAAAACAATATTCTTATAATCAAGAGATTGATATTAAGGAAAAAGACTTAAAAACTTTAAAACAACTGCCCATAGAGACATTTTTCACTTTTATTGCTAGATGGAGGAAGAAAGCCTCCTAAATGGTAAACTGAACATCAGAATAGGAACAAATTGACATCATTGTCAAAAATTTATTACATATGTACAAAGACAAATTGATGACATAAAATCACCCTGACTTTAAAGTGTTTGTAAATGTGGGCATTCACCTTGAAGATGGATTTGAATCAGGCCTCCTTAAGGATGAAAACTAGACCTCATCCTCCTACTACAAAAAGACCTGTTCTGCTCAAAAGGAAGGTAGGGTTAATACAATCTCGACCCGCAAGCCAATCCATATCAAACAAAGGAAATTTTCAAACTTGAGGGGATTAACGCTGAGCTATCTTCTAATTCAATGCTTAGAGAAGGGTGAATTCCAACTGCTGGAGCCTAAGCCTATTCTAATCCATTGCCAAAAAAATTCAACATGGCTAAAAGGTGTGATTACCATCAAGGGCCAAGCCATAAAACTGATAACTATAAGGACCTAAGACATAAGATCAATGACCTAATTAATTCTAAGGACTTCCTATTACCAAATGCAAACATTGGAAAAAATCCCCTACTTGAGCACAATATCCTAGTTGAGTTTGATGAGGGGGATTTAACACACCTTATCACTAATCTTTTCCCACTGAGTAATTTCCATTACACTGGAGAGGATCTACCTTCCTTAAGGAAGTATTTCTCCCCGAATTACTCACTCCCAGTTGGCTAACCTTCCTTAGGGAAGTCAACCCTGATTATTATTACTATGTTATCCTTGATCTGAGAAATTTGGGAACTAAAATAGATGATATCACAAGAAGTGGAAGGATAACACAAGCACCTACTGCTCCTCAATCTGCAAGCTGACCTGCAGCTCAGAACAAAAGGACTCTTGAACCTAAAGAGGATCCCATACTTAAGAAATTAAAGAAGACCCATACCAATATTTCTATTTAGAGCCTACTCATGTCATCTTACCCTCATCACCAAGCTCTTTGTAAGGTGTTGAGCCAGTGTCAGACTTCACCTGACATATCTCCTGAAACTCTAGTAGCATCTATTACTATCTCTAAAAAGGGGGCATCAATTTCCTTCTCTGATGATGAAATCCCGTGTGGGGGAACACACAATGATGCCCTTTATAGTACAATCATTATGAGGGAGAAAACTATCTCGATGACTTTTCTTGCTAATGAGTCTACATTAAATGTCTGCTCGCTAAAGGTTGTAAGCTATTTGGGGTTAAGTGCTGCTGATTTCACCCCTTCTTACCAAGTTGTATAGCCTTATGACAACTAAAAAAGAGAAGTTCATGGGGTGCCAACTCTGAAAGTTACCATGGTCCTAACAAACTTTAAAGTACAATTTAAAGTCATCGATCTACCATCAAGACCTTGGATCCATCAGACTAAGGCTATCCCATAAACTTTACATCAACAGGACAAGTTCTCATTAAACAATAGTATTGTAACTATTAAGGCTGATACATCTGGTAAATTTGAAGTCACAGACATTGTCCCTATCCTAGAAATTCAACTTAAGTTACTGGCATATCCTTTATCTAATTTCTCATTTATGCAATTCATTAAAGCTGCTAATGATCTAAAGGAACCACTCTCTTTGGACTTCGTTCCATACTGTAACCCTATGATTGGAAACATCCTTAAACACATGGCCTAGTTTCTTGGTATAGGCCTGGGTAAGAATCAGTAAGGGATGGAATCATTTGATGAATACCCATCCTCAATTCCATCATTTGGCTTATGCTATAAACCCATTAATGAAGAAATTGAGGAAGAAAAAGTTCAGGCTAGAGAAAGATCCCTTATAGCTAGCAAAGGGGGTGAAGCTGACTATCCTCTAAGGACATTTCAAAACCCTAAATGGGTACTTTGTCAAAGAGAGAGAGATGGTTCCTTACTGTGCTTTTCCCAAACCATGGATTAGCCTTATAATTGGCATTAGAATTCATGGGTTTGAGTTGTTCTCTGATGTGAATCTTACCACTGAAGATTGCTAGCCCATATGCTTTTTGGACAATAATTATGAGGATAACATGGAAGCTAGCCTCTTTGGCGAGATAGCTAACTTGACTAACAAGGAGGAAAAATCTTACCTCTCCACCTTGATTAAGCCAGCTATTAAGAAGCTAAAAAATTGGCATTTTGAAGAAAGTCCCGTTGAAGCTACTGAGTCTGAATCAAAGATCGGGTCTAAGTTAGAGTCTAGTTTTGAGTATGAGTCTTCTTCTTCTTCTTCCTCTTCTAAATAAAAATCTAATGTAACTATCCATCGAGTTTTAATAATGAACTTGGTGTAACTATGGAACTTTCCCCAATTTTTAATAATAAAACCACCAAATTTTCTTATTACGAGCCTATCTCTTTATTTTATTTCTCTATTCCAATTGATGAATCCGACCTCAAACAAACAGAAAAGGAGAGTAAAATAGTTAATGAAATAAAATATGGAATTAAAAAGTCCATAAACACTGGCACTCATGACATACCTAAAAACACTGGCACTCATGACCTGCCTAAAAATACAGACATTGCATCTGCATGCTCAAACAAGCAGGACACTTAAATTGTCATCAAAAGATTTAAAGACTGCTTCACCTGGCAACCCAGCGGCACGACCAGACTCGATCCAGCCATCGTTATCCATAAGATTTTGACCTATCTAGATTACAAGCCTATTAAGCATAAGCTCAGGCGAATGAAACTAGCTTGGTCCATTCCAATCAAGGAAAAAGTTACAAAGCAGCTCTGTCACAACTTCATTGAACCTATCAACTACCTGTCTTGGTTGGCAAACATTATCTAGTACTGAAGAAAGATGGAAAAGTCAGAATGTGAGTGGATGATCGAGATCTGAACAAAGCATTACCCAAGGATGATTTTTCACTATCCCACATAGACCTTTTTATCGATGCACTAGTCGGTTCAAAGATGGTTTCCTTAATCGATTAGGCTATGGGGTACAATCAGATCTTAGTCCATCCTCCAGATAAGGAGAAAATGGTCTTTATTACAAAATGGGGCACTTATTGCTACAACATAATGCCATGCAGGCCAAAACATGCCGAAGCTACCTATTAGATGATGGCCTCCATAGTCTTCCACAACGTGATGCATAAGGAAGTGGAGGTATATATAGACGATACGGTCATTAAAGGTGCCACTGCTAAACAACATCTCTAAGAACTAAAGAAGTTATTCCTTAGACTTCAATAGTATAACCTCAAGCTGAATCCCAATAAGTGCATATTTGGAGCCTCTTATGGAGTATTCCTCAGATGCATGGTTAGACAGGAAGGGATTGACATCGATCTAGCCAAGTCCAAGTCTATTCTTGACATGCCACCTCCTAAAATAGAAAATGAGATTAGCGGCTTCCTGGGCAGCCTCCAATCAATCTGCCAGTTCATCAATTAGTTATTAGATACTTGTGGATCGATCTTCAATATACTTAAGAAGAATTCCTCTAAGCAGTGGAGTGAAGAATGCCAATAAGCCTTTGAGAAAATTAAGTAGTATCTCCTAAATCCACCAGTCCTATAACCTCTGAGGTTTGGCAAACCATTACTATTGTACTTGACAATCATTGATGAAGCCATGGAGGCAATACTAGCCCAAAGCACCCCAGACTCTCACAAAGAAAATGCCATCTACTACTTAAGTAAAAGAATGTTGGCTCATGAGCTCAAGTACAGTTATATCAAAAAACTCCACCTAGCACTAGTATGGGTATGCCACAAACTAAGGCATCATCTGGGGGCATACACCACACATGTCATCACCGATCAAAGTCCATTTAAATACCTAATAAAAAAGCCTATCCTTGATAGTAAGATGGCTAGATGGATGGCAGTCCTGGCGGGCTACGATCTCAAGTACGTTTAGAGAATCTCCATTAAGGGTAGTGTCATTGCCAACCAACTAGCTATTGCCCCAACAAATGATCGTTGGCTAGAACCAAAGTTTCTCAATGAAGATATCTTATTTCTCCAAAATGAGCCATGGAAATTGTGCTTTGATGGTGCTGCCAACCCCAAGGGATATGGTGTTGGGATGGTGTTCCTTAAGCCTATCAGTGAAAGTGTACCTCTTACATTTAAGCTGGATTTTGAGGTAATAAATAATGAAGCCAAATATGAAGTGTGTGTATCTGGATTGGAATCAGCCCTCCAAATTAGAATCAGAAATTTGGAAGTCTACGATGACTCCAACCTCATTATCTTTCAATCCTTGGGAAAATGAAAAAAATCAAAGAGAAGTGGTTAGTTCCTTACCATAAGTTCCTCAAAGAGTTGTCCAATAACTTTGATGTCTTATTCTTCCATTACTTACCGAGAACTCAGAATAGGTTCACCGATGCACTGGCAACCCTCGCATCCATGATAGAAATATGTGATATGCTCATTATTTGTCCTATTTCGATAAGCATTAAGTGCCAACCAAGCTTTTAGGCTCACTGCATGAATATCCAAGAAGCTGAAGTAAAACCATGGTACTGGGACATCTATGTCTAACTCAAGCAAGGTGAATATCCTGAAGGTGCCTCCAAATCAGAAAGGAGAACCACCTCAAATGCATCTCTGATGAGGAAGCCTATAAAATCATAGAAGATATCAATAGTGGGATGAATGGCACTCATATGAACGGACGTGCCCTATCTCGCAAGATAATGAATCAAGGTTATTACTAGCTAACTACGAATGAAGATTGTGCACAATTTGCCCGAAGGTGCCCAAAATGTCAGGAATATGCTAAGCTCTAGAAGCTCCCATCATATCCACTCAACCTAATCTCAACTCCCTGGCCCTTCACTGTTTACGGTATTGACATCATCGAAAAGATTTCATAAAATTCATCTACTAGCCATGAATACATCTTAGTGGCCATCAACTATTTCACCAAGTGGGTTGAGGTTGCACCTTACCAAACTCAAGATTCAAATAAGGTAGCTCAATTCATTAAAATGAACATCATTGCTATATATGGTGTTCCACATAAGATAATCTCTAATAATGACTCATATTTTCAAAAAGATGTAGTCACTCTCCTCTAAAAGGAAAAGATCAAACACCACAGGTCTTCCCTATACAGACCTTAGACCAATGGCGTAGTTGAAGCTGCCAATAAAGCATTGAAGAACATGCTTCAAAAGATGATTAGCAATCACAAGAGTTGGCACTTACATTTTCCAAGTGCCCTCATTGGGTATAGAATAACCTAAAAGTCGGCTACCAGAGCCATTTTATATTCACTGGTCTATGGATTGGAAGCAGTCATTCCTATAAAGTTGGAAATTCAAACAACATAAGTTCTGAACTCGACTAGCAACAAGCTTACTATGATCAGCTAAACCCAATTGATGAGAAAAGGATGGAAGCACTCTACCACACTTAGAACTATCATATCAAGCTTGCAAAGCACTTCAATAAAAGGGTTCAGAGTCACAATCTTCAAGAATGTGATCTAGCGCTAAAGGAAATTAGACCTCCTTGGAGTGGATCGTACATCATCAAGAAGATCATGTCAGGTGGAGGCATTATCCTAATGAACGTCGATGACAATGAGTTCAACTATCTAACTAATCTCAATTAGCTCAAGAAATAATTCATTTAGTATTCTTGTTGCATGAGCATACATTCAGGCATCATCATATTTGTAACAAGAACTATGACATGATTCTCCAAAATCATAAGTTGTATTCTAAATTCAAAATTCAATGTAAGGAGATACATAGGTAACCCTCATTGGGTATGATCCAAAGCATACAATAAAAATCAAAGTTTCATTCATATTTGGGCTCTTTAACACTATATGCAAGAGTTAAAAAGAAGAAATAAACAAAGATAAAAAAAAAGAATGAAACCCACTAATCTGAAAAATTGAAAGTGTGGCTTAGGCTAAATTAAGGGTACAACCTGCTAGACTGAAAACTGAAAAGGTGGTCTAGGTAACAATAAAGGTTGCTCGCTAAGTTGAAAACCCAAAAAGGGCGGCTTTGGACATTTATCAAGGTTTTATTTATCCTTTGGAACATCCAAAATAAGATATTTGAGATAGAAAAACAAAAAGAAACAAAGCATACAAAACATAAAGTCATAATTCTCAAAATCAATCTAAACTCAAATTCAATCCTCAATCTCAGTTAAAAGGGCATAATGCTTTGACTTCTCCTTTTGCAAGCATGTTTTGATCCACCACTCAATGTACTCAGGCAGCTTACCATGATCGTCACCAGGAATCAACATGGCTCTTGTATAGTCACTAATCCAACACTTGAGGATAGCTGGAGCCATTCTATCATTCATCATGGTTATAATAAAGAGCAGACCATCTGGGGGGCACATCCTGATAATGTCCCATCTAGTGAAGGACTTGGGTAGTTTGATACTAAGTCACCTCCTTGAAACTAAGAAGATATACATGCTTATAATGTTGACTCTTTGGCATGAATTGCATGATGGAAGTGTACCATTTATCGAGGTTTTATTCATCTTTTGGAACATCCAAAATAAGATATTTGAGATAGGGAACCAAAAAGAAACAAAGAAGATAAAATATAAAGTCATAATTCTCAAAATCAATCTAAACTCAAATTCAATCCTCAATCTCGGTCAAAAGGGCATAAATATTCAGCTTCTCCTTTTGCAAGCATGTTTTAATTCACCACTCAGTGTACTCAGGCAGCTTACCATAATCTTCACCAGGAATCAACATGGCTCTTGTATAGTCATTGATCCAACACTTGAGGGTATCTCATGCCATTCTATCAATCATCATGGTTATAATAAAGAGCGGACCATTTAGGGGCACATCCTGATCATGTCCCATATGGCGAAGGACTCTGGTAGTCTGATACTAAGTCACCTCGAAACTAAGTAGATACACATGCTTGTAACCTTGATTCTTTAGCATGAATTGCATGATGGCAGTGTACCACTCAGGTCTCCATAGCAAGTCAGAAGGGCTCAACTATAACAACTAGCTAGTCCACTCTCTCTCAGTAGAAAAGCCTATGGCAATTGACCTAGTCCAATACCAAGAAGGCAGATAATCCCTTGACCTAAAAGGCGGACCAGGAATAATCTTAAGATGGTCTTTCAGCTAAATATGAAAGAGAGGAAAAAATCAAAAGTAGCCTCACTAATGCTAAAATAAATAAGGAAGGAAAGGGTTTACGTACCTAGAGCGAAATCAAACTAATGGTTCAAAGTCCTCCCGAACCGCAATGGCGATCAAGGCACTGCAGCATCTTAGCCAAAATAATGCCCACAAATAACTTCCTATCACCCATCTGGGGTATCAAATCAACCACCCTTGCATCACCCTGACCAATTAGGCCCATAAAGATATAGCCTACTGTCAGACCAAATGCATAGGCCTTCAGTCTTCGGGCCCTCCAAATAGAATCATCCTTTGAGTCCTTCCAGAATATATGGGCCAAAGTAGGCAGGTCCACCAAGTCATCTTTCACCATATCTAAAGCAGCTTTCGTGCTTAAGTCTAACAACCTCTTAAAATAGTTAAAATAGCCTACCCGGTCAGCTGGAATAACCATATCAGCATTAGGACGTGTACCGATCAAAGCTGAAAACTCTTTGAAAATTGAACACATTTCATCCATACCATCCCTAAATCAGAAAATGTGATCAACAGGATCCCAAAAATGTATACAGTCATTCAGAAATTTCTTATTTATCTTAACACCCCTAAGTGTCAGGAGAGAACTCATACCACACTTCCCAAGGTTGATCCTGCTGACTCAGTCCAATTTCATGCCCCAGCCATGCATCATATGGCTGAAGTATGGCTTTACTTATAGGGGAAACTCATATAACACTTTATTTCTCAAAAAATAAATTTTCATAAGCAAATTGCAACACAATTTCATAAAAAAAATCAAAGTTTTACAAAATAAATACCCATAGTGGACCATACTCAGCATGCATCTCATCTATCTCCCTCTAATTACTAGTATCATCCAACATGCATATGGAGGCATCCTCTCAAAAGAGTTGATACGGAACCTCCAAGAATAAGCTTGAGAACCTCTTTATGTATACGAACCCCCAACACATTAACTTGAAAACCCCAATGTCAATTCGGCAACAACCCCTAAGAAAGGTTAGAAAATCAGATTGCTTAGGTAAGATGATCAA
>CAOJBK010227196.1:0-17401 GCA_948294925.1 Codiaeum variegatum
TTTCTGGAGGTTCTAATTTTTTACAAGTAATTAGAAAAGTTTAGTCCACTTTTGTTAACTCCAAAAGTTCTGGATATATATATATATATATATATATATATATATATTACCTGTGTTTATTAGTATATGGTTGGTGATTAACTTCAACCATGCAATAGTGGTTGGAGGTTTATTTTTATTGACTTATAATATTAATTAAAACTGATTCAGGATTTAAATTGTAGAATTTTTTATTTTCTTTTCTTCCTTGAATTATAAAAGGGGAAGATGGAAAAGAATATATCAAGAATAAAGCTATTGACAAAACTATAAATTACAATCACAAGTTGAAGCATGTACAAAGCCCAACTAACCATCAATAGATCATGTGAAAGTGGTAGGTATAAAACATAGAACATATTCTTCTTCTTGCAATTTACACTACAATAATAGAATCATTTTTCCCAACTATTTTATGATTAAATTTGTGAAAAAAATCTTTTAAAATCACTTACTATTTTATTTTGTAGGAAATTAGTCTGAAATGTTACTATTTTATTTTGTAGAAAATAAGTCTAGAATGTTTAATGAGACAAATGGACCCAACTCCTCATTAGCAAAGCTTTAAACCCAAGTCCAACTACAAAAGAAGAATTAAACAGGAAAAAAAAATGGAGATATGAGATTGTTTAGCAAAAATCAGATCACCTTCATCATGTATCACTTCTCTTAGACATAGCTCCGTTTCTCATTTTATATTTGAGAAAATTTCCTATCTTAATCACGTATCTTTGAAATTCTATCCATTCAATTCTCTATTTGTCTTTGAAATTCAATTCTTTCGATTCTCACCTTCGTTGTGGCTCTCTTCATCGTTTGAAAGGTAATTTTTTTAAAATGTTAAAGATGAATGATTTCGTTTTTACTTTTTTAAAGAAAATTCTAATAGTTCTTACTACATTTTAGATTAATTCGACACACTTGAAAAAAAATGTCAAGTATAAATAATGAGTTGAAGGTTCAATATGCAATGCATATTTAGTTGAAGATTCACCGTCATTTTGAGCCACATGTTTACACAGCATAGAAAAGTGCCTCGAAATGATGATGGCTGAATCAATGAAGTAGAGAAAACACCAGAAAACTTATCGATATTCGTTTATCTAGGTAGGCAGTTTGGTCAATCCAAAACAAGATTCTTATCATAAGAAGAATATCATGCATCACAAACATACATTCTTCTAAATTGTCGTGAAGTTGCTCCATATGTCAATTAAGTTAAAAATAATCGATAACTTTATTATCATTTTTTGTATGATATCTAATTTTTTTGATATTAAGAAGCATGTACATCGATGGTTTGAAGCAAATCCATCCGAATGCATAATCTAATATCGATGCAATTTTGGATCGCTATTTCCGCGGATGGATCGAATCATATGTGAGTTTATTTTATTCTTTAAATGTTGGACTATTTTATTCTTTAAAGGTTGGACTCGTAATTGCTTAGTTGTATGAATAATTTAAGTGGATTATTTTCATAACGTGCAGGCTATCGATCCTAGTAATGGAATAACAAACCAATTTATTATTGACCTTGCTAAGGGCCCATTACAGACGATAACGATGTATCCAGTTTACTTTGTCAATGAATATAAATTTCAAACTATGAAATATGGGTCAAATAAAGCTTTTGTAAATAGTGGGGTTAGTATCAAAGGATCAAACAATAGTGAAAATTTATATGATTACTATGGTAGATTGGAAGAGGTTCTAGAGTTAGAATATCATGCTCTTTCGATCAAGAGAATTGTGTTATTCAAGTGTGAGTGGTTCGATCCTAAGCTTAATGTTGGCACTAAGATACATGAAAACTGTAACCTTGTGGAAGTAAATCATAAGCAAAGGTTTGGTAAATATGAACCATTTATTCTAGCAAAGCAAGCTTGTCAGGTGTACCATCTTTCATTTCCATGTCTACAATGAGATGTGAATGATTGGTGGGCATTTTGTAAAATTAAAGCTAGATCCATTGTAGAACTTAAAAGAGCAGTGAAAGATTTGACTAACACATTATCTGATGCACCATTCCAAGGAGATGAAGATAGTTTGCCTCATGTTCCACTTATTGATGTAAAGCCACTAGCCATTTTAAATGACACATATGCCCCATTAATAGAGATGTCTGGAGAAAATAATAGATATGTTTCAGAAATTTTTTATATGGGACCAAAAAAAGGAGTCAAAGGTGCATGCCACCTTTGACAAAGTGGGTGCAAAAAGGTATAAGGAGTTGATGTCTGAGGTAAAGAAAAATGGGAAGCGACCATAATGGATTATAGAAAAATATTGGAAAATTTTTTATAAGCATTGGGGAAAGTTTGAAATATTAGAGCTATCTCGTAAGGCTCAGTCCAACAAGATGTTAAGAAAGGAGGTCTAGGGTCGGGTCTCTCTAAACACACTGGTGGATCAAAGATGCATGAGGATCATGTCTTAGATTGGGTAAGTGTTTGGTGGGTTATTGGCTGCGACATTTATTTATTTTGAAGTTGTTGCATATTATGTTTTAGATGAAGCTGATGCATATTATGTTTTAGATGGTAGATTATTACAATTAAGAGTTATTTTCAGACAAAATTACAACAGCATTTCTGGTTTTGATAATTTGGTTTCAACTCCTTTAGTTTCTAAAGACCCTAACACGTACTATTACTTAATACTTGAGGGTATTAGTCATGTGCTTTAGGCTTATGGCAGGTGTATTTTTCACTCAATCATGTGATGTTGGATAATATGTTTTAGGCATAAATGTAGTGCATGTATAAATATTTTTAGAGAGTTTCCTTTTCTTTGAATACTATTGTTGGCATTATATTCTACAATATAAACTTTATATGCATACAAACACAATTTAATTTATGTATTTGTGTTAGCAATTCATAAAGAGCCTATTTGGCATTATTGTAGGAGGTTATAAAAGTATTTTTAGAATTTTTTTTATTTAATTAAATAATTTTTTTAAATTTTTTCTAAAACTGTTCCAAACCTACTTTTTGAAAAAAAAATATCAATTTATGTGTTTCTAGAAAAAGTAAATTTCCAAAAGCACTTTTGGACAAAATATAAAAAAAAATTTGTCCAAAAGCACTTTTGGGAAACTCAATCCCAAACAGCCACAAAGTAATTATATGTAGCAATTACTTTAATTATCAAACTAGGATAGTGCTGAAAAATCAATGCAAATTTTATATTGTATTTCCATATATTAGTTATATATGCTTTTCTTTTTCTAAATTATAAGCTAGTATAATGAATAAATGAACATGAGTTGATCAATGTTTTGCTATCAATGGGTTTTGAAATAGAAGATAATCAATCCTTTGTTTGGTAAAATGAAATTAAGCAATGAGACTTTACAATTTATGTATATTCTTAAGTAGAGAGATGCATTACTATATTATGATAAGTTGAGTCTTCCTATCCAAACTCCTTCTATTCTGATAATGTGTTTTATTTCAACCTTTATTGAATTAGCTCACGAAACATGGCTATTTGCCCCTACCACATGAGTAGTTCAAACTCACTCACACAAAGAAGAATGGCAAGGAGATTTTTGTAGTTACTCGTTCAAAGAGAGCCTATGAAAGATTATGTCTCTTAAACAATTTAATAATATGTTTCACTATATTTATTAATCCTTTTCTAAATTGTAGGAGGCATGTCAAAACCTTCAGCAACAATTGTCACAATGTTCAAGGAGCTCTAAGCTGAATGAAGCAAAATACCGAGAACCTTTTTATCAAGCAGTTAGATGCCGTGGTAGTGGAGGACGATTCTATGGCCTTGGATCACTAGACTTCCACTATTATGGATCATTGAGGGCTAACTCTATTCCTACACATGTGGATTTAGATCTCTATCATCGACAAGCGAATTTAGATCGTCGAATGGAGGAGGTGCAGGCGCAAATGGCACAAATGCAGGCACATATGACTCAATTATTTACATGTTTTTAACAGTGGCTGTTCCAGTAATCCATACCAGCATTTCCCGAGATGAATCACATACATGCTCCTATCCCTCGCGGTCCAGCTTTTACACATGCTGACTTGTCGACTCTTTCTTCTGCCTTTCTCCAACAATGGGCATCACAACAGTCTAGAGCTACTAAACCTAGTATTGGATATTGTTCTGGATTCAATCTTTTGAATTTTTTCTTATTTTCAAGTCAATTCTTTCCTCGTGCTAGAGAATGTATTAGACTTTATTTGATTCTTAAGGCACGCACCAATACTTACATTCTTTTTCTTGCTTCTTCATTTTCCATTTTTTTCCCTCTTCAATTTCTTATATCTATTTGAAAAGCTAAATTTATAATGTTTTCCAATACTTACATTTTGCTTCTTCACTTGCTAAAATCCTCTATGGATAGGTTATATAAACTAAAAGCCTCTTACATGATTTATTCTCTCCTCTTGGTTACATTTCATGGTCTACAAAAAGCAATTGCTTAGATATCGTTATTCTCTAATAACGTGCTTCCACACAAAGTATAGACCTAAGATCAACTCTTGATTTTTGTTGAAGAAAGACATTTTACTACTATGGTACTACTTGGTTTTGCTTTCTTATTGTGGATGGCTCTTAAGAAATGAACCATATATTTTCATTTTGTTAATTTTTGAACCAATAGCTATTGAAATATTATATATATTCTTAAGAGAACAAGTCCATCAAGACTGTTTTCTATGTTATATATTTGATTTCACATGTCTTGTTAAAATTATTAAGAATTTAGAGGCATACTTTATTCACTTCTGTTTTTTCTTTGTTGTAGTTGATGGTTTTGAACATAGTAAACATAAAAGAACAAGATAAGTTATTTCCACTTGATGATGAAGGAAAGAAGTGTTGATTGCTACAAGAGATTATTGTTGTGATGAGATTACTATTGTGATGAATTATTGTTATCATGGAAAAATTATAGGATTTTAAGGCTATTTTTAGACTATTTTTAAATTTGCAATGATAAAAAAGATTGATTATTCTAGTTTTTATATTGAGTCTCTTCCAATTTTATTGTCTATAGTGTTAGTATTTAGGTGTACAATGTATTTAAAAATTTATAGAAAATAGTAGTGGCCTACACTATAGAAATGAGAATTAAACTAACAAATTCCAGACCAAATCCATACCAAAAAGAGAGTTAGCAAATTCCAGATCAATTTTTTTTTTTTAGAATACAATCCTCAACAATAGTTTTTTTAAGTAATGATTTTTGTTAGCTTTTGTTTGGGAATTTCTATTTCCAAACAAATTTTCTATTTCACAAACCAATTTCTTGCTCTGTATTTTTTTTAGATACATGCCATTAATCCTTTAATAGATTTTACTATTTTACTAAGGGTGGTACTATTCTTCTCTCCAAAAAAAAGGTGTTTCTATTCCGACTGAAAAACACTAATGACTGGATTTGAGTCCAGCTTAGTTATATTAAATAATGCACATTTCAACAAATAATGGTATGTATCTTAATGGTTGAAATACTTAGTTTTATTTTTATATCACTGGTTCAATTCATGTGAACTCTTAGATCATATATTGGGATATCATGTCAAAACTGACATATGACTTGGTAATTAAATCTGTCAAATGTGATTATTTTTTCAAAATTGAAAAGTTCATGATTTTTATGTCAAAATTAAAAGTTCATATTAATTTTATAATTTTTGTGAAATTTTTTTAGCCATTATTTCATGACATATTTGTACACTTTAAAGTCCTTCCCCTAACATTTATATTATATGTTTATTAAATGCTCGTGTTGAGAGTTTTTCTAGTTCATTTAGACTTAGGAAGCCACACATTAAGATGAAGAATTTTAATGTATATGCAAATATATTATTCGCTGTTATTATATTTGGAGAAACATGAATAACAAGCTTTGGAATATTCTAATATTGATGCTCAAAATAGAACCAATCTTTTCCTTCAATTTTATAAAGACTAGTTATAAGCTCAATGTGATAAAATGGAGACTCAAAGGCTTACAACAATGATTTACCTCCATTTTGGACTTTGTATCCTCCTCCTAAATTGGAGATTTTATTAGTGTATGATTCTATTATGAAATGAATTATCCTTTCTGGTAAAAGAAAAAAAAATAAAATTTGCAATTGGAAACGTGCCATAATGTTCATAATTGTGCATTGAAATTAGATATGGTTCCTCATATTCATGTCACAGATCCATTAGTGAGAGTGGAGGGACACCAAGGCATGCAAAGTTTGTTGTTTGATGTTGATAGTGTTCCTCGTGTTGCAGCGTTGGCGTTAAGCAATTATGCGGTGTCTCAAGTGTGCATGACAACAACAACGTTACGCTACCTCCTGTGTATCATATTGTTGTTGTTCAGTCATCTTCAGGGGTTCCTTCTATTAAGACATACAATCCCATTTTGAAAAATTATAAACATGTATATGAGTATATCATGCTTTGGATTCCATGCTTAATTGGTTAGTTCTAACCTTTTAGCTATGTTTGAGCTAAAGCCTTCGTCAAATTCATCATACATGTATAGTAGCTCTATTTTTTTTATGTAATAATATTTTCTTTTGCTAAAAATTAGGGGGAAAACCACCTTAGCCAAAGCGGCTAAGGTGATGAAAAAACCCCTACCTAGAAACTAAGCAAGATGTTTAGTAGAAGAACAAAAAAAAAAATAGAACAAGCAAATACAAAAGAGATCATAGCCTATTACACTAGTGCCTAATTCTAAAAGAAGATAAGAAAAGTTCATTAGCATCATAGGGAAAGCTGGAGTCGAAGGCTCACATATAAAGCCAATAGCAGAAGAAAGCAAGTCGAACACAAGGTTGAAAGTCTAAGTCCTTGTTGCGAAACACCACATCATTATACGTGCTCCAAATGGTTTATAAAATAGCATAGAATAAAGTGGTCCATAATCTGCATTACATTTTCCCTAAGGCAAAGGAAGACCAAAGAGGAAAAATTAATTGAAAGTCACCAAGCATCACTAAGGCTACACCCCACCAATTCAAGAAGTAACACCACATCTTCTAAGAGAAAAAACAATTAAGAAAAAGATGATTAATAGACTATTCAATGATCCCATAAAAGTACATCGATTCTCATTAATAGCACAAAGTCCACACTAAAGAGAAAGTCTCAAGTTGCCACACCATGATTTAAAACTAGCCAACCAAATAACTCAATTTTAGAGGGGATGTAGCTGCACCAAAAGTGGGGGAGAGATGCTACAAAATTGAAATGTGATTCCATAAGGAGAGAGTAGGCTATACCAACGAAGAAAATAGTACCTTTGGTGTGCCTCCATAATAGCGTATCAACTACACCAGGACACACAATCGTTGAATGGAGGAGGGACAACAACTCCTCAAAACGCTACTCCTCTGCTAGAAGTAAAGAGCGAGACCAAGTGAAGCTCCAAAACCAGCGATCGTTCATCCAATACCAAACTCCATAATAAACCCAAATTTTTTGGTAGAAAGAGAGAATAAATAATCAAAAATGCAGTTTAGAGGGGAGGGACCACAACACTAATCAGTCCAAAATAAGATACTAGAGCCATCACCAAGTTTAAAAGCAATACATTTAGAGAAAGAAGAGTTATAACCATCATTAGTGCAAAAAGAAGAGAGAATACCATACCAAACGGTAGAAAATTTTCGGCTCAACTTAGAGGGAAGAAAGTAGAGCTTGAAATGACCATACTTGCTACCTATAACACACTTCCAAAGTGCAGCTGGATCATTGTTTAGGCACCATAACCACTTGAACAACATAGCTTGGTTATGTAAAGGAACATCAGTAATACTGAGACCACCATCTCATTTAGGCCAAATAAGCTTATCCTAATTATCACTAGGGTTGTTCACCGGTCTAGAACCAGACTGAAATAAGGAATTTCAATATTTCTAGACCCGAAGATCAGGCTGAAAAAACCCGGTCCAAACCCCGAACTAGGCCGGTTATAAAAAAATCAATTTTTATATAGAAAATTAATTAAAAATAATAAATTAATTAATTAAACCAGTTTTGTTCAGGTTTTTTCTGGTTTGGACTGGACTAGACTGAAACTTGGAAAATTAAATGTATAAACTCGAAGATCGGACCGAATGATACCTGTCCGGTTCAATTTTTCGGTCCGACCTAGATTTTGAACACCACTAATTAACGCAATGCAACCGATGATTAGAAGTACCCCCAGACCATAAGAAGTCCCTAATATGTTTGTTGATGGTATTGGCCACAGAGATTGGGATCTTAAAAATAGAAGTGTAATAGAGTGGTAAAGGAGATATAGTCTAAGAGATAAATGCCCTACCTGCAAAATAATTTTCCTCTTCCAAAAAGCCAAACGTGACTTAATTTTAGAAATAACATGCTCCTAAGTAGCCACTTTATTGGGAGAAACAATTAAAACATTATTGCATAACATGAAATAACAACTTAAATAAAATACTTCTTAAGATTGTCTGCATTCCAAGTATGAGGTAAGGTTTTTCCTTTCGAGTCCTCCAACTGATACGCCTTCAGCCTCAATACCTTGATGACCTTGTAAGGTCCTTCTCAATTGGATTACAGTTTACCAACTCTTGCATTCCCTCTAGATAACTTGGCCTTCCTTAGAACGAGGTCTTTGACTTTGAAAGCCTTATTCTTGACTCTTTTGTCATGATATCTGGCTATCTTCTACTTATAAGCAGTTGTTCGAGCATAGGCCAAATCTCTTAGGTCTTCTACCAGGTCGAGGTCCATCCTCCTCTTCATACCTTGATATATCATCTCATGAAACTCCACTCTAAAAAAGGGTCTCCACTGTCACTACGACCTCATTTCCATATACGAGCGAGAAGGGTGTTTCCATTATTGCGGTGTGAGGTGTAGTTCTATATCTCCACAGGACACTGTTAAGCTCATCCACCCAGCTTCCCTTCTTATCATCCAACCTCTTTTTTCAGCCCTTATAGCAAGGTTTGGTTAGTGAGCTCTATCTATCCATTAGTCTGCGGGTGGGCTACTGAAGAGAAATGTAGGTCGATGCCCAAACCCTTGCAGAATGCTTTAAACTGTCAGGAGTCAAATTGCTTCCCATTGTCTGTTATGAGGACCCTTGAGATCCCAAACCTACTAATAATAAATTTTTCAACAAAACCTATAAAATTATTATAAGTAATAGTAGCTACCGGCTTGGCCTTGGGCCACTTTGAAAAATACTCCATCGCCATTATCAAGAATTTACATTGTCTTACTGATGTCATGAATGGTCCCAATATGTCCATACCCCATTGATAAAAGGTCTAGGTCACTCCTATAGGTGAGAGGGATGATGCTGGCGCAAATTGTATGTTAGAATGTTCCTGGAATTTGGGACTTTTCTTCACCAAGTCTTCCGCATCTGCCTTAATACTGGCATAGTAATATCCATGCAATAGAACTCTTCTGGTGAGGGTAGTGCTAGCTTCATGGGCTCCACAAATGCCCTCATATATCTCCCTCAATACATATTCACTAAGGTCTTTAGGTATGCACCTCATCCAAGGGTGAGTCAAGATCTACAATATAGGTCTCCCATGTACTAAATATATTCCTTAGCTCTTTAGACAATTCTTTTAGCTTCTTTCTTATCCTGAGGGAGTATTCCTTCTGACAACCAACTGACCATAGGTTCCATCTAGCTCCCTTTCCACTCTATTGGATACATTAGTTCGCTCTGAGTTGGTGGAACTTTTTATAAGGCCAATGGTATGTTCTTCAACTCTTCTACATTCCTTAAGTTGCTGCCTTAACAAGACTATCAACCTCTACTGTTTTAGACCTCAGGACTAGCACAATCTTCCAACCCTCCTGCATCAACTACTTAGCTCTGTCCATATAAGGGGCTAGATCTTCATTGTGAACCTTGAAATTTCCATGTTTCTGATTAACTACCAGTTGAGAATCATTATACACGGTTAAATTTTTCACCCCTAATTCCTTAGCTAACTTCAAGCCATTCAATAGTGCCTCATACTCTGCCTTGTCATTAGAGCTATTGAACTCCAACCTTACTACATACTGTATAACCATGCTATGGGGGCCTTTAATCAAAATACCGACCCCTACTCCATCTCAATCTGCCCCATCTACCCACATCTGCCATCTTTCTATTAGGACAAGCTGTGTGTCATCACTAGGGGTGAGCTCATCCATAAAATCAACTAACACTTGTGCCTTTATGGCTTTTTTAGGCTCAAATTAAACTCCCAATGTCCCTTTTTTTATTGCCCATTCTGACACTCGACCCGATGTCTCTGGATTCTAAAGTATCTTTCTTAGGGGTAGGTCTGTCTGTACAATGACTGTGAGAGCTTCAAAGTAATATCTTTGCACATAAATAAAGTCAACTCATGCTTCTCTAACATGGGATACCTTGTTTCTGCATCCTGGAGGGCCTTACTCATATAATAAATGAGGTACTGATCCCCAACATCTTCCCTTGCCAAAATAGTTGCAACTGTCTCCTCTGTAGTGGATAAGTAAATATAGAGGTCTTCACCTGGAAGGGGTCGAATCAATATTGGGGGCGAGGTTAGAAACTTCTTCAATTCTTCAAATGACTTCTGACATTCGTTTGTCCACTTGAATTCCTTCAAGCCCTTCAAAGTTTTGAAGAAGGGCTGACAACACCTATCTGAACATGATATGAACCTTTCCAGAGTTGTTATTCTACTATTCAACCTTTGTACCTCAGTGATATTCTTTGGTAGCTTGTTCTCTATGATAGCCTTAATTTTCTCTGGGTTCATCTCTATCCCCCTCTATGAAACCATGTAGCCCAAAAAATATCATGCTGGGACTCCAAATACTTACTTCTCAGGATTCAACTTTAAGTTGTATGACTGCAAGATCCTCAACACCACCTGTAAATATTTTGGGTGGTCTTTGGCCTTCTTGCTTTTAACAATCATGTCATCTACATAGACCTCAACCGTATGGTCTTTAAACATAGTGTTGAGCATTCTTTAATAAGTAGCTCTGTATTCTTGAGGCCAAAAGGCATCATTCTATAGTACTAGGCTCCCTAATCTATCACAAAGGATGTCTTCTCCTCATCCCTTGAACACATAGGAATTTGGTGATATCCTGACCTTGCAACCAGGAATGTATAAAGCTCATGTCCTGCTGTTGAGTCCACCAACTGACCAATGCTTGGAAGAGGGTAGGGGTATTTAGGACAAGCATTATTGAGATCTATGAAATCCACACATATACAGTAGGACCCATTAGGCTTATTTACCATCACCACATTAGCTAACCACTCAGGGTAGTATACCTCCTTAATCACCCCTGTCGCTAATAGCTTCTATACCTTTTCTATTATAGTTGTTTGCTTCTTTATTGATTGTTTTCTTTTCTTTTGAGCAACAGGCTTGACTGAGCTGTCGAGATTCACTATTGAGACTATAACCTTGGGGTCGACCCTAGTGGGGTCATCCATGGTTCATGCAAAGGCTTTGGGATTGACCTCCAATGTATTGACTATGCCCTGCTTGACAAGTGATTTCCCACCTATATTTCATGTCCAGTAATCGTAACCCTTACTACTTCCCCTTTAGGCTTCATGTAGTTCTGCCCTATTGGTAGCTCTTCCAAATCTAATTGTGTTGCTCGGTAGACCCCTTTGAGTGCATTAAAGTAGGTCTACCTGGCTGTCTCTTGGATCCCTTCACATACCAACTGACCCCTCATGCTTGGTATTTTCAACGTGAGGTGGTAGGTGCTAGCTATTCCCCCTGTGGCATATAGGTAAGGTTGACCTAGTAAGATGTTGTAGGGGAATGTTATATCTGCTACCATAAATTGTGTTGTTACCATTCTAGTTAGTTCTTCATCTCCTAGTTCAACCTCTAGATGTATCAATCCTTCAAGCCAAACTTAATCTTTGCCAATTCCTACCAAGGGAGTTGCCATGTGTCCCATATCCTTCATAGTGATCATGTTGACAAAACTTCCATCATATACTATGATCCCCTTGACCTTATAATTGTTAATATATCCCTAAATAACTATAACATCATTATGTGGCTGGACCACATACTTTCCATCCTCATGTGAGGAAGTTATCACACACCAACTGGATGGATGTGACAAGGGTTGAGCTTGAGAGCTGCCTTTTTGGATAATAGAGCACACTTCTCTGACTGCTTTCATTCTTTGGGTCGAGCTATCACCGGCAGAGCTTCCTCCCATTACAACATATATATCACCTGCCACCTATTTCTCCCTTGGCTTAGGAGGGTCATCCCCCTTTTCTTTGTTGTCATGCCTATCCTCCTTAGCTGTTTTGCTTCTATATTGCTCATTATTCCACTTGACATGCCTCATAATACCATGCACACCCTTCTATATCAGCCTTTCAAACTCCTCCTTAAGATACATACATTCTTCAATGTTATGACCCTCGTCCTGGTGAAATTCATAATATTTATTTGGGTTCCTCTTGGACCGAGATGAGTCACTCATTTTTGGGGGCCAATAAACTTCCTCTTCACTCTTCTTAATCCAAGCGCATCCTTTCTTGCAGAGGCCAATGGGGTGTAGTTATACCTATCTGAATTTCTCTTTTCAAATTGTCTACCAGGTTTGTCTCTATATTTTTGGGATATGCTACTTCTAGCCTCTTCTTTCGTCTCATCCCTCTTGTCCGAGGTGCAAGATGCAAAGGGTTGAACCCCTGTTCTCAGTTTTGCCATTCCATCTTCCAAGTTGATTTTCCCTTTTTCTATGGCCATAACCTGGTTCTAGCTAGTGGTTTGTTTATCTAACAGTGCCTTTTGTAAGCTCAGGTTGGTGGTTCCATTAAGGAGGGCCATTTGTGTTGTGTAAAAATGCAACTCAGAGACTTCTCCCACTACTTGTTAAATCTTCCCTCAAAAGACCTTAGGTACTTTTTCTCCCTCTGCTTTACTGCGAAGAGGTTGGCTGACTGCTTGGGCTTAACCTTTAGTGTCATGAACCTCGTATGAAAGGACTCGACTAATTGTTTGAACAAGGTGATAGACTTGGGCCTTAGTTTATGGTACCATTCCTCAGCTGGACCTGCTAGAATGATAGGGAAGAGTCTACACAGTACATGATCCTAGTAAGTTTGAGAATGGATCTTTGTCCTAAATTTATTGACATGAGCTCTAGGACTAGTTTTCCCATAATAGTTATCTAGCCTCTGTGGTTTTTCAAATCTTGGGAGGTATTCCTTCCTCAAAATATCATCTACAAGGGGTGACTCTCCTGGGAGATCTAAATCCAGGGTCATCCCTTTTATACCCATGCTTTCAAAGCCTTCTTCACCTCCTTAGCAATCACCTCTGCGGGGGTGGAGATATCCACAAAATTCTAAGCTACATCCTCTTGTTCGACCTTAGCTTTACTCACTGAGGCGACCGCCCGAGCTGGCCCCACATTAACCCGCACCTCATCTACTCTCGTATCCCATTGTCCATTGGCCTGAGATGGAGCCACTGGAATCGGAATCGTGGACCTTAACTGTGTTAGGGATAGATAGTTAACTTGTTGACACCATTTGTCGCTGGAGATCCACATACTGATTGTACATTCCTCACATAGAAACAAGATTGTTAAAGTCAAGGTCATGACCAATATTGATAGCTATTACCCCTTGCTGAGCCTGATCCATTCCATACCCTCCTGGCATATTCTGACCTCCTCCACGGTTTTGCTGGAGGTTAAGGGGAGGATTATGATAAGGCACCTGGGCAATGTGTGTTAATGCCAAATGCGACCAGTGCTGGTCCTGGTGGGGCAGCCTCTCCCAGCCTTAAGATCTCAGAAAATAAATCAAAAGGTCGTTCAAATCCAAAATTCTTGCCCGATTATCCATTATACAACGTGAAAACACTAGTTGAATCTGAAATCGTGTCCATGCTTACCACACCAATGATGTCTTAGGGCTTGATAGGGTCTAAAGACTATCTCTAGGCTAATCTACAAGATAAAAAAAGACTACGGGAGTGCCTCAAAAGTAGCAACTCCGATACTTAAGTCAATAATTTTTTTTAGAGAGATTCAATATAGAAAACAAAAAGTTTAGAGTAATTAACTAGTTTCCAATGATTTAAGTTAGCTTACATATCTATACATATAAATATCAAATCTTATAAAATAGGTTAGTAGATGGCATCCTGTGATTTTAGGAATATGATAGATATTAAGAGTTATCCCTTAGTTATGCTTATCTTTTACTATAGGATCAAGTTTCTTTTTTACTGAGGTTGAGGGGTCAACCTACCTTGTTCATCTTTCTAAATTTTGGTAAGATGTGAGCCACTAATATGATTCGGAGTCGTTCAAGTGGAGGATGAGGTTATCAAGTAGCTTTGTTAAACATTATGATTAACCTTTTATTTTTTCAGGGCCCCGGTGGACACTTAAAAAAAAATAAAAATTTAGACCTCAATAAAGAAAATTAAAAAGTACAAGGGTTGGAAGCTGGTTTTTCCAATTGTCGATATCTTTACCAAACTTTAAGCAACGTGGGTAATTGTGAAGTATTGAGTTGTCGAGTTATTTGCATTTGTTTTTCCCTCAAGTTCCCGCTGGCTCTCCAAACTAGTGTAGAGCTATTCCTTTTTGGTTTTTTCCTCCTCAAAAACCATCTTGAAACAATAGATAAGAAAAAATCGGCAGCCTCCCCTTTCTTCATCGCCAGCTTTTTATTCCCTACTATGCAAATCCCTGTTTATCTACAACTTTCAAATCCTCAATTCCTATGTTCTTGTTGTTCACACCTTCAAAGTTTTAATCTTTTTTCATTATTTGTTTCCCCTGTTTAAGAGAATCAAGGGATTTGTTTACTGCTTGATTGGGTACTTTGATTTTTATATTCAGCAGCTAAGATGAGGCGTTGCGTGTCAAAGATTGCTAATTGGCATTTGGGATTCAAGAATTCCAGTTTCTCTCTAGTATGTTTTCTGCACTTCCTTTTGTTTCAATTAAAGTTCTCAACTTTATTTTAATTTCTGTAACATTTTCATTGAAATTCTTCATAATTGGATGTATATAAGATTCCACATATAGGTTTAAACATACTTAGTAATTGAGGTCTTCATAATTAGTATTTGTTTAACTGTTTTATCATTTTTCTGTTTGTTTGCTATGTGTGTTATGTAGGAAAAACGTGTTTAGCTTGTGAATTTGAGAACTTTGATTCGGAGCTTGTAAATTTGAGAACTTTCTGTGCTTTTCTTATGTAGAGAAAAGCACACAAAGTTCTCAATTCATGCTAGATTCTTGGCATCCAATGTGACCTAATGCAGTTTATCAATAAAAGCAATGGCATAACTCGAAATTGCGGTTACCCTGGGCTAGATTACTAATTAGTATCAATTAAAGTTAAATGTTAATTGTGCAAAATAAAGCAAGATCATGAAAGAAGTTAATGCTTTATGTCAGGCTAGAACTCAATACTAGAGAAGTGATATATGCACAGATGACTAGATTTAGACGGGCATTGTTCTGGCATTGTGATGCCTAAGCAGGGTCTTATGTTGAATTTTGAAGCATTAATGTTAATCATGCTTCATATGCAGGTTGACTGTGAAATCCGATCCATTTCTGCAGCAGGAAAGGACAGCTGTCTAGGTTTAAGTAATGGTCAACTAGATGGATTAGTGCCAAAGGCATATACAACTTCTTGTGCTAGTTTGTCAGAAGATCCACCAAATACTGATTCTATTTCCAATATGTTAGTTGATTCATTTGGAAGGATGCACACCTACTTGAGGATCTCCTTGACTGAACGTTGCAATTTACGGTGTCAATACTGTATGCCAGCTGAGGGTGTAGAGCTCACTCCTAATCCTCAGTTACTATCACGGGATGAGATTGTTCGTTTGGCAAATCTCTTTGTCACTTCTGGTGTGGATAAAATTCGTTTAACGGGTGGTGAGCCAACTGTGAGGAAGGATATTGAAGAGATATGTTTACAGCTTTCCAATTTGAAAGGACTCAAAACGTTGGCGATGACTACTAATGGAATCACTCTTGCGAGAAAACTCCCAAAGTTGAAGGAATGCGGGCTTACTAAATTAAATATCAGCTTAGATACATTGGTACCAGCTAAATTTGAATTTATGACCAGACGTAAAGGGCATCAAAAGGTTATGGAATCAATCAATGCTGCTATAGACTGTGGGTACAATCCTGTAAAAGTATGTAGCCTATTGCAACTCTGTGCTTATTTTCCTTCAACTTTTTTGCTCTTTTAACCAGCAGAACTATGCTAGTTAGTTAATATCTGTTATTGGCTTTTCGGTGTTGCTGTCATTTTATAACTAAAATTTGATTTTATGTCATGGTTGTTAGGTAAATTGTGTTGTAATGCGTGGGTTCAATGATGATGAGATATGTGATTTCGTAGAGCTTACACGCGACAAACCGATTAATATCCGGTTCATTGAGTTCATGCCTTTTGATGGAAATGTCTGGAATGTCAAGAAACTTGTTTCCTACTCAGAAATGTTAGATACAGTGGTAAGGTAGAATTCTAAACAGGTAAACTTGTGTGGAGATTTTGGAACTTGCATAGATGTCTTTATAACATCTTTCAATTGAACAGACAAAGAAGTTTGCAGAACTAAAGAGACTTCAGGATCACCCAACAGATACAGCTAAGAACTTCAAGATAGATGGGCATCTTGGCACAGTTTCTTTTATCACGTCAATGACTGAGCATTTTTGTGCTGGTTGCAATAGATTGCGACTTTTAGCCGATGGCAACTTTAAAGTATGCCTTTTTGGACCTTCAGAGGTGAACTATCTCCAAACCTCTTATGATTATATTCATTTGAGCCATCAACCTGGCTTTTATTGCTTGTCTTAATCTCTTTTCAAGTCACTGGAATCACTTATATAGTAGTCTTTTTTCCATCTTCCTATATTTGTGAGATTTTATTTTTAATTTTTTCTTACTTTGATTAACTTTCAAGAACCCCCATCCTTGTCTTGCTGTTATTCGTAGATGATTTTGGCATAGATTTGCAATTAAAGTGATGCATTCTTTTGTGTGCTAATGATTGACATATTTATTTCTGACCTATCTGTTTGATGAAGGTCTCATCAATTATTTTGAATTTAGAAGTCTTACTATAGCTACAGGCTCTTAACACAATCATAAAATTTGTCATATGATTGAATTTGGCAACCTTGTCAGTTAGCGATGCTGTGTCAATTGTGCATATGTTGGCTGTTTATGAGACTCGAACATAAAATTTCTTTACTTTGATCATCTTATTGCAAATTCTAACAGATTTTCTAAAGGCCTTTCTTGAAGTACCATTGGCTTATGAATGAAAAAACAAGAAAAAAGAAATTTTAT
>CAOJBK010227266.1:0-10254 GCA_948294925.1 Codiaeum variegatum
CACCATTTGGTATGTGACTTACTAGGTTCATGTTCTAATTGGCAATGGGATAAAGAAAACTCTTTTCTTCCCACCAAGTGTGTTAACCTAATTATACACTTAGTCCCATAAGTTGTGAGTGACGTCTAGCATAACATATCACGACTACCCAATTAGAAATGAATGTCAGTGATCATATCTTTTTACATAAACATGGACCTCTCGATCATAATTACCATGCACTCAAATCCCTTCATTACGAATTCCCAATCTCACCTAGGGTCATGGAAGAAGTCAAACCCTAAGTGCTAAATCATATGACCTCTATGCGGTATGAGTTCTCGATAAACTGGTTCCTACTAGAAACTCTTTCTAGTGAACCTTTTCACTCTGGCTAGAGATTTGCATATCAAGAACAACCAGAAGTCATAGGAGTCCTTCCTTGGTTACCCAAGTTAATGAATTCTTTCTTGGTTAAACACTTATCCCAACATACCACTGATTATGGCCACCACTTTCCATATACCAATACGTGACTAGCATTGGTATGTAAACAGTAACAAACTATAGCCACCAATATGTCAGATAACATGTCACCTCAAGTCTAAGGATTATATGCACAATCATGATCTAGATGATGCGATATTGATTAGTAGATAACAACCCATATATCCATCATCTAACATTACTGTTCAGCTTACTCATCTCATGAGTGCTCACGTGTTGTTACGACATCACATGTCTGTAGCATGAGACTCACTACCTCCATACCAATAAGTATCTCATACTTATCATGGATGACAATAGAGTTGATGGTCTTCCAGATTAATGGCATCCCTACCAATAATCCTATGACCATGAACAGCCTTTAAAGCATTTGTTAAAAGGGTAATCTGTCATTTATATTCTCAAACTTTTTAAGAATAGATTCCCTACAGAATACTTAATGGACATATATATGTTCGATACTAGGAATGTATCCACTTAAAGAACATATATACTAAAGCCAGTTAGGTTTTCATTTACATTCACATGTTGTGTCTAAGCTCTAGGGCATACACTACTAACATCAACTTCATCCCATACTGATTCATTATTTCAAAGACTTCTTTCAGGTCTTGCATATGTTCTTTGAAACTCCTACTCTTAACGATCATATCGTCCACGTAAGCCTCCAAGTTTCGACCTAACTGACCTTTGAACATCTTATTCACCATTCGTTGATATGTGGCCTCTGCATTCTTTAGACCAAAAGGTATGGATGTGTAATAATAAGTTCCCTTTTCTCTGATGAATGATGTTTTCTCTTTGTCCTCCTGGTTCATCTTGATCTGATGATACCCCTGCTTTGTGTCAAGAGATGAAAGAAATTTATAACCAGCTGTGGAATCATCTAGCTTATCTATCATTGGCTATGGATACGAATCCTTGGGGCAAGCCTTGTTCAAGTTCGTAAAGTCAACACACATTCTATAACTTCCATTGGACTTTCTCACCAGTACTACATTGGCCAACCATTCGGGAAACTGAACTTCCTTGACAAATACTACTTTCATTAGCTTATCCACCTCGTCATCTATTACCGCTTGCCTCTCAGCACCAAAACACTTTTTGTTTTGCTTTATGGGTCTGAAAGTGGGATCTACATTGAGCCTATGGATTACTAGATCCGGGCTAATCCCAGGCATTTCCGAGGAGTCCTAGGTGAAAGTTCCTTTGTGACTGATTAGGAAAGCTTTTGCCTCCTCCTTTTCTTCCAGCTTATGATTTATTTTTAAACTCCTTCCTTCCTCATCGACTAGGAATGTCTCCAACTCCTCCACTGGCTGGGTTCTCGGTTCTTTTGTATGTGTCGAGTTTTTTATTTTTCGAGTATGGTCAGCCACTGTCTCTGGGGTCGTAGTGCTATGCATGCAAAAATCCATCCCATTGGTTTAAGGGATTTTTAGCCTTCCTATTCAGACATTGGTAGGTATCTGTATCTAGATCGCTGAGTAGAGGTCTTCCCATCAAAACATTATATGCCAAAGGAATTTTTCCCACCATAAAAAGTGTCATAATGGTTACACTCTTCAGAGCTATTCCTATGGTAAAGGGCAACTGGATGTACCCCGCAGCCAAAATTTCTGACTTATCCAAGGTTCGGACGAGACTCTTTAATTATTTTAATTCGTACCCTCTGATGGCCATCTTCTGATAGGCTTCGAAGGATAAAATATTGGTAGAACTCCCATTATCTATCGAAATCCTATGGACATTATAGTTGGCTATGATAGCCTTAATGACAATAGGTGTTTCTCTTCTTCGCCCCTGCTCATTATCAGCCCACTATTTCTGACCATTGAAGAATACAAACTCTGAAGTTTCCCTACTTGGAACTATTGCTTTACCTTTCCCCATTGCTCCCTCCTGGGGACCTCCTGTTAGACATGTTATATCTCCTGCCATTCCATCATTTCCCGCCGACGGTTCTATGTTTTAGTTGTCCCTAACGAACCTCCTTAGGTAGCCTGTTTGATTAACCTTTCAATCTCCCCCATTAAGTGTTTGTAGGAGTCTATGGTATGACCGTGAGTGTTGTGGAATTTGCAGAACTTAGTTTTATCTCTCTTATCAGGATCTTTCCTAATAGGCCTAGGCTTCTGCCATATGTTTTGATCTTGGAAAGCAGCAAAAACTGTTTCAGATCTAGCATTCAATGGGGTCAACTTAGTTACATCAAAGGTTCTCTTCATTGGCTCCCTCACCTTCTCACTCTGTGAACCCATTGCCTTAGATCCAGCTGTTCCTTTATTGCTAGCTTTCTTATTCCTTGAGGTGGTATCCACCTGCTCCGCCTTCTGCTTTCGGGGAAATTGGCTTACTCGGAAAGCATCATCTTGTTTGATATATTTTTACGTGATTGCCATTGCTTCTTCTAGGCTATTAGGAAGCTCCATTGACAATTTGTTTAAAGAAGTCAGCGTGTGTGGTGCACTTCTATAGCACCTCTACAGCTCTGGCCTGGTTTAGGTTTGTTACTTTCAAGGCTTTCATATTGAACCTAGCTAGAAAATCTCTCAGAGATTCCTCTGGTCCCTGCTTCATGAGCTCCAAGGCTTGTGTTTGCATTTCCATTGGGATACTGGCCGTAAATCTTTTCATAAAGCTCTCTGCTAGCTGCTTGAAATTTTCTATGCTTCCCTCTCTAAGACCGTCATACCATTTCATGGCTGCTCCATCCCACAACCCTCGAAAAGCTCTACAGAGCGCTTCATCATCTCTCGTTTGGAGTTCTATCTCATGCTTGTAATTCAAGATGTGTGCTCGTAGATCTGTAGATCTAGTATACTTTGCTATATTTGGGGCTTTAAATTTGCTTGGCATTCGATAACTTGCCACTCTACCAATAAACGGGGATTTCAGCTCCAGCTTGAGGTCTCTATCTCCCAATTTTCTTCCTCCTCCAAATTCTTCCACACACTTCTTCACCATTTCCCTCACATCCTCCGGTTGCCTGCTAGTGGCCTCGCGGTCTCTTCTTCGGGATTGCGAGGCTCGAGGGGTCCCCTCCTGTAATCTCCCGGAGCAATCTTCTCTTCTATCTCTTCATTCTACTTCTTCGTTGATTCTAGACTCCATCGAGTCCGTTGAGCTTTCATTATTTTGATCGCTTCGCCTTCCCCTTTCATCTCCTCCCACTCTATCCGCTGTGCCCACCGGGTTACTTCTCATAGCTCCCCCTTCTGACCTGGGCCAACTAGCTGCTGTCCTCGGCTCCTCCTCTCTCCCTCCTTCTAGTGTTTGAAAGAGTCGAGTCCTGGCTAGATCGGCAGCTGGGGTTTCATTTGTATGTCATCTTGGAAGGTTCTGATTTTGCAAGAGTTGCATGAGGGGGGCTAGCGCGCCAAGGACAACGTTTTGAATTTCTGTTGATAATTTTAGGGCTGTACTAGTTGAGGCTTGATGGGGTGTGGTAAAAAAAGGGCTTGTTTATACATTTCTAAAGAGATCTGCCCGGGCCTGAAGAGAGACCCTAGGATTAAGAGTGGTATTGGTATGGGTAGGTGGTGGAGTTTCTTGATTATTGTTTCCCGGGTATTGATTTGGTGAATGGTCAATATTGGGATTCCTGCCATTTTGAGGGTCATCCATTACTAATAATCAGGAAGAAATTAGGTTTTCTGAGATCAGGAAAAGTATTCAATGAGTTCCCACAGATGACGCAAATTGATAAGCTCCTTGCTTAACAACTTCTGATCTCTATGCCAGAACCGAATTGAATATGGATACCTGCATAATGAGCAACAGTGAGCTAAGAGGGCTAGGCTTATTACCTAGCAATGATTCTCCGACGTCCAAGTTAATGATGGATTTGTATGCCTTAGGCTCACTATGAGCCCTTTAGAAAGTATATTTTTGGTAGTTTTTAGGTTTAGAGAACGTACCTTGAAAAGTATGACATCATAGGCTATATATAGTAATTCATTGGACCACATGGCACATTATGAGTGGTCCACGTGGCAGCCTCTACGCAGAACATGGCTTGATACTTATCAAGAAAAGGGACACGTGTCATTAATACGTCCTTAACACGTGTCCGGAGTAAAAGGGTCGAAGGTGGCTTTCGAGGTGAACCTTCAAAGTCTTATTCATCTCTTCGGCAAGTGGCCTAAGCCTTCTATATCGAAGGTGGATGTCGAAGGTGTTATGGACCTGGGCTTTTACCTTCTTGCTTGGACTTATAGATGCTTTTAAAGTTCAGAACCTTTTAGACCCATTCTGGATAGACCCGTGTATATATATATATATATATTGAAAAGGTTTTGTTTCCTTTTACTGTTTTTTTTTTAAATTTTGGATCAATTATTTTTTTTTTAATATTTTCTAGTTGTTTATGCTTAGGGTGTGATGTGTGCCAAAAGATCAAAGACTAGACTTTAGATTATTTGGAGTAGAGGAATAGAGTGTTTGGCTTGCAGAAGACTTTGAAGGGACATAATTTTTAACTCATAATGAGTTATGGAACCCATAATTTATCAAATTGAAGCTCGTTTAGAGATGTATCCGAATTATCAAATTTGCTTGTAGCGCCCCTATTGTGGACCAAATTTTATCATTTAAACCTATTTTGGAAGCTTTGAAATTTGAATCTCTTATTTTGTGTTTTTTTATTTTGGATTTTTTTTTCGATTTTAGACCTTAGTTGTTTTTTGTCTTTTTTCCATTTACGGTTCCATGATTTGTCATTTAAATACTATTGTTATGTCTTTTTGTAACAATTTTGCTAATTTTTGAATAAAATTGAACGCTAAATTCTTATCCAATTCGGTATTCTATTGAATCAACAAACTGTATGCCTAAGTCCTAGTATTTTTGAAATCATAAAGTTTTAGAAGATTATTTCCTAGCATTCGTACACAACAGGCTACAATATCTATCTTTGTTAGGTTTAATTATTTCTCTGCATCAGAGTGTGTTTGGTAATACAAAAAATCTAGATTTTAGATTATTAACTTAATCAAACATATCTATTTAATCTAAAAGATGTATTTGATGAAAGAACTAGCTTCTAAATATTTAAGTTAGATGTTTATATTTTTTTTTTCGATTTTATCTATAAAAAAATCCTTTTATATATTATAAATAAAATCTATTCTTTTATGTCATTTTCCAGCTAATTTTACTAGACACTATTATTTCAATTAGTTAGCTTAACAGTTTTTAACTTTCAACTTTCACTAACAACTCGTAATTAGATTTTCAACTTTTAGTTAAATTTTCAACTAGTTATACTAAATAGAGCCTTAATCAGTTAGTATAGTTTTTGTATTTTTTTTATGTTTAGATTTATAATGTTATATTTATTGTTGTTTAGTATTTTTATTTTTTTTATATATTATATTTGTGAGTGATTTAATCAATTTCCATTACTTTCAATTTTTTGCACGTTGTCATTGAATTGGATGGATTGAAGGGTGGGACTCAATCGCTTTTTTATCAGATTTGGCTTTTGTTGACAGAGCCAATATTTGAAAATTTTTAACTAGAGTGTTGTCAAATTGAGGTTGTAATAAAGCAAAAATTGCAGCTAATAGTTTGAGAATTTAACAAGAGTCGTTATAACAAGAACACTAGATTTTATGTGAAAACCCCTAAACAAAATTTTCAATCCATCCATACTCTGCTACTATTTCATATAATTAATAAACAAATTTAACAAGTGTAATTATAACGAGGACACTGTTGCTGCCTTTGTCTCACATATCTCCTCTACCCAACCTAAAACTTCCTCTGACCTTACACCGAACCCTATGTTTTCTTCATTAGCCCTCAATTCTAGAAATCGAATCCCTCTCAGAATAATGTTAAGAAAAAGAGAAAAGCCAAAGCATAAAAAAATACTAAGAAAAATGCTCCATGTACTAATCTTTATTCCAAATTTCTTAGAGCTACAATCAATCAGTAAGCCAAAAAGAAAAGAGTGTTTACATAATCAATTAGATCCTCTGATAACCTTATTTGTGATTGTAGAATTGCTAACATGAACATGAATATTTTAACATCTTCTCACCCTTCTTCATCTCTGATTATAGAAACTTCTTTCAACCATAATCAACCTCCTTCTCATACCCTAATCCCTAACCCAAAGAACTAGATTGAAGAAGAAACATTGGAAACTTAGAAAGTAGGTGTACAGGTCAGCCTCTTTGATGAAAGGCATAAAGTAAAGGATTTACCTAAAATTTCTATAATTGTGGCCAAAGAATTCTCTTCTCTTGAGACTCCAAATGCCTAATAAAGATACGTTGTTGGAATATAAGAGGTTTGGGGCTACTACCAAAAAGACTGTAGTCAGAAAATGGATTGATTCACTCAAATTGGAGTTTGTTACAATTGTGGAAACAATGCTTCAAAGTGTGGACAGCTCTGTTATTAGAAATTTTCGGGCTAATGTGGACATTGGATGGCTATACTCAGGTGCGAACAATAATGCAGGAGGATGTTAGCTTCATGGAACAATTTAGCTTTGACTTGTATTAATAGTTCTTATAGAGTCTCTTGGATTGTTATTCACTGAAGGTGGTTGTTTACACTCTTTTATTGCTCTATTATTATTGTGTATGGTCCATCTTCAGAAGTAGATAAAATTACTCTATGGGAAATAGTTAAGAATCTTGCAGAGGAAAGAAGCTCAAACATGTTTTTGTTGAAAGATGCAGATGAGTTTTAGAATTTCATAGATGATTGTTGTGTTGTTGAGTTACCACTCATTGGTAGAAAAATATACATGGAGCGTTATAGATGCTCTAGAAAAATTGTTCGATGTTTCATTGACCCCATTTGGCTTGCTAAATTGTCTGGAATCGCATTAAAAGGAATGAACAAAGGCTTATCTGACCTCTCACCTCTTTTTGCTAATACGAATAATCACAATTTGGGCCCTAAGCCTTTCCAATTGATGAATTGTTGGCTATTGCATCTGAGTTTCTTTGAAATGGTTCGAGCATGGTGGGATTCCCTTTCTCACTTTTGTTCATATAATGGGGTTGTTGCGAAAAAGCTTCATTGTATTAAATTGATGCTAAAAAGATGGAATACTTTGGAGTTCGGTACTTTGAAGTAAAACATTAGCACTTTGGAAAATGAGATTGATAACATTGACAAAGATTTAGAATTGGACCCTTCTAATGGTAACTTAGTTGAAAGGAGAAAGGCACTTGTGTCTAACTTATGAAGGAAATATAAGAATGATAAGATTCATTGGAAGTAACTTTCTAGACATTGGTTAAAAAGTGGGGACATAAATACCAGTTTCTTTCATCTCTCTACCACCATTAGGAAAGATAAATACCTCATCTCTAAAATAATGGTGGATGATAATAAAATCTCTGACCCTGCTTTGCTTAAAACTAACAATTTTTTTATATTTTTTCAAGTCTTTATTTTCAGAATCGGAACACAACAGGCCAATTATGAAGGATTTGGAGTTCAAAAAAAAAATTAAATGATGAATCCACCTTATTGCTTGTCAAACCGTTCACTCTACAAGCAATAAAAAGTGCAATATGGTATTTTGATGGATCAAAGGCCCCGGGACCGGATGGCTTCAATTTCTCATTTTTCAAAGGAGCTTGGGATTTCATTTGCAGAGATGTTATGAGGCTATCTAATGTGTTTTATTCCTCAAATTTTATGGCAAAAAGTGTGTGTATATCATTCATTACCTTAATCCTAAAGGTAGAAGGGCCATTGCATCTCAGAGATTATTGACTTATCAGCTTGATTAGTTGCATTTATAAGATTTTATAAGATACTATATTTACGGCTCTAACATGTTATTGGTGAGGTAATTAATAATTTTTAGTCTTTTTTATCTAGGGAAGATCAATTCTACATTGTGTGTTCATCGAGTAATACAAAAAGTCAATAATGGAAGGAGTCATCTTGAAACATGATATAGAAAAGGCATTCAATTCGGTTTCATGGAAATATTTGCTTTCAATTATGACGAACATGGGATTTCAAGAAAAGTGGTTACAATTGATGAACAGTGCCTATGTTAAACTTCAGTAGGAGTGTTGGTAAATGGTTCTTCAACAGAATTTTTTGACTTGTCCAAAGGAATTAGACAAGCATATCTTCTATTGCCTTTTCTATTCACTATTGCATTAAAAGGTTTGGGGCAAATTTTTAAAAAGTTTCTAAATTGTGATTTATTTGAAGGCATTAAGATTACTAAAGGAGGGCCAACCATTCCATTTTTGCAATATGTGCATGACACCATTGTCTTCTTTTGTACAAATATTAACCATCTTCTGAAAATTAAAAGGATTTTGAGATGCTATGAGGTGGTTTCTAGTATGAAGGTGAATTACTTAAAAATTTCAATAGTAGGGCTTAACACTAAAGAGGGTTGGATTGATGAAGCAATAGAAATTCTAAAATGTAACTCTACTATGCTCCCTATCAAAGACTTGTGCAAATAAAATCAGTTTTGAATAATTTACCCATCTATTATCTCTCTCTATTGAAGATACCAATAAGTGAAGCTAAGGAAATAAAAAAATTTCAATGTAATTTTTTTCAGGAGTGGAAACAAAGAAAGAAAAAAGATGCATTTAATGAGTTGGTCAACTATTTAGCCTGCTAAGTCACTAGGGAGTCTTAGAGTGGGTTGTCTCCTTGACAAAAATTGGGCACTACTATTTAAATGGATATGGAGATCAACAGTAAATATGGAGGGCTGAATTTTCCTTTGTCAAATTCAAATGGTTTGAAATCACAGATATGGAAAGGTATTTCATATGTAACTTTGGATGACCAAAGATCCTATCATGTCATCAGCAAAAGGCTTGAAATTTTAGGTTGGGGATGGAAAATTATTACTCTTCTGGAAGAATTATTGGATAAGAAACAACAGTCTCAGTAAGAAGTTCCCTAGGCTCTTCTCAGTTAGCTCACGAGCAAGTTATACTATCTTTGAAATGGGAAATTTAAAAAATAGATTGTAGTATGGCATCTTGATGCAGAATTAGAAGCGGAATTGAAGTTCATGGAGAAATTGGACCGCAATGGGCATTAGGCCCAATTTCAGCGACAATGCCTAAATTGCGGCAAAAGTTGTGAGTGTTGGATTTTTGTGTTTTTTGGGCCTATTCTCATTGGAAATGGCCTAACGAACACAAATCACTGCCTTTGTGGTCCAACATTTTTCGGCCAAATTCGATCGTTTAGGCCCTCAAATTGGCATTTTTTCAGTTTTTCTATTATTTTTAAATTTTGAATTTTAATTCTTTCTGTTTAGGGTTTCCTGTTCTATTTAGGATTTCCTGTTTTACTATAAATAAGTCACATAGACTTTGTGAACGGGAGTTTTTTGAGTTTTAATAACATTATTCCCGAGAGTAGTTCTCTGCATTCCATAAAATTCCTGGGCATTCTTAGAATCAACAGGCTTTTTATTTATCTTTTATTCGTTTGTGATTATTCCGCTGCATCAGTTTGGTATCAGAGCTTGATTATGCCACCCAGACGTGAGAGGAATATTCCAGATGTTTACAATCAGGAGCAACTGGATCAAATGGAGCAGCGATTAGAGGATCGACTGGCTCAAAGCTTGAACCAGATGTTCGACAGGCGGTCCGAGCAATTGATGGATCGATTGGCGCAGATGATAGAGCAATTGAATCCAACAGCGGGATTAGGGCGAGCGGCAGATGCAGAGTTACAAGAACAGAGGGTTCAGCCCAGAAGAGATGTCGCAGAGGATGATCGTAGGCGATGGGAATCAGG
>CAOJBK010228202.1:0-13835 GCA_948294925.1 Codiaeum variegatum
TTCTCTTCATAATCATTACCCAGAAAGAATATAGGCTAGCAGTCTTCATTACTCAGCTTTACATCAGAGAAGATTTCAAAACTAGGAACCTTATGCCAGTCTTAGGGCAAATCCATGGCTCGAGAAAAGCACAGTAAGGAACTGTCTCTCCCTCCTTGACAAAAAACCCATTCAAAGTCTTAAAATAAGGCCTCATGAGGATGTCAGCTTCTCCCCCTCACTTGGTTATTGTAGACCTTTCTCTGGCATTGGCCCTCTCTTCTTTAATCTCTTCATCTGTTGGGTGGTAACCTAAGACAAAAGGAGGAGTAGAAATATTGAAGTCATTGAAGGACTTCTGTGAAGCCATATTTCTATACCATTGCATCCATCCCATCAATATGAGCCCAACGGATATGAATGGGCTCAAATCGGACTTCAAACGAGCCTTAAAAGCCCAAATAATTGAATTGGACTGAATCGAACCAAACCTAGAAAATCGAGCCTAGGACAGAACCAGACCCAAAATGACAAAACGCATGCATGAATGATAAGACACATGCGTGAATGACTTTACACATGCATGAAAAGCCTCAAAGCATGCATCAAGCCCTTTACGCATGCATGAAGGCCCACACGCATGCGTGGAGCTTGTGACGCACGCGCCTTTCAGTTTTTAAAATTTTTCAACACAAATCCCTATAAATTTGAACCTCCAGAACAAAGCCAGAGTTAGTGAGGGGGTTCAGACCTTTTTTTACCAACTTTACTAGACGATGTTTCACAAGTACCAGACACTTCAGAAACACAATTTACTGCCTTCAAAATGAAACCTTTAGACGACATACGCTATAGATGGTTCATTTCAAAACACTATAGAAGATCAATCCAGCTTACTCCAGTAAGTTCAGACAATCAACCAATCCTCTCTGAACATAATGGAGACAATATTTGGCTTCATCAAACCGTTAGAACCGTCGATTCCCAAACCACGTAAAAAGGTAAAAACGGTACAATATTCCTTTTACCTTCATTCAAACTGTTATTTTAAGCCCTTTAATTCAGACCAAAGGCATGTTATTTAGAACTCTTATTTTAAGCCCTTTAATTCATAATTAAGGCATTTTATGAAAACTATTTTCATAACTAAAATCAATCAAACCCTAAAATCTATTTAGGTACAACTCAAAATCAAAATCATTTTCACATTAATCAAGTATCAGAATTGGTTAATAGCCTATTGGATAATTATTTTATACAAACTAAAATCAATTAGAAACTAAACCAAAAACCACCCCACTGTTACCAAAATAGTCCCTTCATGAAAAGGGAGAACGACGTGGAGTTTGATTCCCATTCAAAGGGATACGCCGGCAAGATTTTCACGGCTTCAACCTCAAACATTTTATTTTCTTTGTTTTGTTATTTATTTGTTTATTTTATTTGCATTATTTTATTGTTTCATTGTTTATTTATATTTTTTTTTATTGTTGTTGTTATTGTCTGTTTGTATTTTTTTTCATATTATGTGTGATGTATGGATTTTGGGGAATGTGTGCTTCTCCCATACCATAAGGCAGGAGGGGTGATAACTAGCGAATTATATATTATTTTACCCCATATTCTTGGTAAATTTTACTCATTAAATTGAATTTAATGTGTTTGTTCTAGTGTTTTCAGTCATTTCTAATTAATAAATTAGATTCTGGAGCTAGGAGAAACTATTTCAAGGTTCGGGCTCGAAAAGCGAAGAAAATGCACGAAAATGAAATGATAAATCAAGTCTCAAGGCTGCCTCATGGTCTGCCTCATAGCCTATGAGAATTCATGAAGAATGAGAGGCAGTGGTTTGTCACGGCCGATGGCATGGGCCATGACAGAGATGATGTCGCCCATGAGAGAAGACAAACATAGGCGCAGAGAAACAGAAGCTTCTCACGGGCCATGATAGGGACCATGAGAGCATTCTAATTCTCAATAAAGGGGAAAATCAAACAGATAGATGTCCATGAGAGCCACCCGTGATAAGCCTCTGACACTTATATAAGAGCTCAAAAATTTTAGAATTAAGGGTCTTGGATTTTGAGGTCTAGGGTTTGCCCAAAAAAGCCAAAGAGCCGCCAAGAACTAAGAGTTTGCAAATCAAATGAGCAAATTAGAGGTGAAGAAACATAATTAGATGCAAGATTGAGCAAGATTATCAATGGAATTGAAGGATTAAGCTAGGGTTCATCATGGGTTCCTTGGTTTACTTCGTTTCTCTTTTAATTTCTTATTCTTTCTTTGTTGTTATGAACTAATCTCGTCTAGTCTACCTAGATTAGATGAGTATTTGATGTTTATATGGATTAATTGACTCTTTTCCTCAATGAATATTTAAGGTTTTATTTAAGTATTGATTTTGATTAATATTTTTGCAATTTTCATCTTCAATGCATGCTTGTTGATGATTATTGTTACCTATTCTTTGTTAGAGATAGAAAGTTAGGTTTTGAACACTCAAAATTAGTTAGGTTTGCTATGCTTGCTAGAGATAGAAGTATGGACTCCTAGGGTAATGTTTTATTTCACTTATTTTTAATATTTTTTTCCTACTTGATTGGTTGTGAGAAGAGATTCCAAACCTTTACTTAGGAATTAGGGTTTGTTTGCTTAAGACAGATTCATACCTACTCTTTGTGTGAAAATCTACTTGTTGATTGCCTTGAGTTGTCATTGAGTTGTTAGTTATCCATTCAATATAGTCAAATATGAGTTGAAGTCTAGGTGGATGCTCTATTTCATGTTTATTTCATCCTTAGTCTTGTAAGTTCTTGAATTTATCTTTTTAGGGATTAGTTAGTAATTAGGTTTTTAATAGATTAACACAAACTTTAATTGTGAACTAGATAATAGTGTAAGTCTGAGCTAGTACTTACGTCAGTGTCTCTGCGGATCGACCTCGTTACTGTTATACTACCCAAACGATAAGTGCACATGCCTAGAGCCAGGGTAGAACTAGCCGTCGAGGATTATAAATTTTAAAATCCCTGGTGTTGCCTCGGCTAACATCAAGGGGAGATCTTTTATTATTATTGGATTTCACTATATTTACTGCTTTCTTTAAGGAATTGTGCCTTCCCTATCCTAAATTGGGCTAGAGGATGGACCCCTGGAAAAATTGATTGTATTTATCACTTTGTTGCCTTGTCATTCATATCTGGCATGTTTGGCATGTTCATGCATTCATCCAATACTACTGCTCATGCATACACAAAAACCATCTTTTTAACTGAACTTGCATGATAGTTAGGGCCAAAATTCTATTTTAATTAAAATGGTAGAAAAACTATTTTTCTTAAAATGTTTCCATATCATAAGCCCCCTTTGGTTCCAAAAAGATCAGCTTTTCCATTAGGGTAGAAACTGAATTTTTTCTAACATGGAGTTAAACACAAAAGGTTTCTTACTCACCTTAGAATAAAACTAATCTTTCTAAAAGTATTAGGTGGAAACTCTAACACATCACACACAATGTGCACTCCAACGGACACATGAGGATACACAAATGTGGGAACCTGATCCGTAATCCCCGACGCTCACGAAAGCGCAATCCGAAAGGTTTCCTCTGGGCCTTTTGTAAAAAAGGGTCCGCAGGCGTGCTCTTCGAGGAAGATCCTGTGGGCCACTCAGGTGAGGCCTCATAACTGACAACTCCACTAGGGACGTTTGGTAAACTGACCAAAAAACTAAGTGGATTATTTTCTGAATAACAAGATTTTATCCTAAACTCATGCAATAGTAAGTTCTCATACATCACTTCCTATGCACCTATATATTAGGAAACCATGGATAGAGAGTAGCATCAAGTGAGCTTCCTTCCTTAAGAATGCTTTGCTGATAGCGAAATCATCCAACTCCAAAGTTGCACCAGTTGATCCTTTCAGTTGGAATAAGGGGATACATATAGTCATTTGACCCATTTAAACCTCATTGGTTCTCATGGTTAGGTGTGTCGAATGTCTTTAACCAATGGGGAAATGCTAAACCACCAAGCCCTCATATAATGATTAGAGTTTATCTTAGGTCCCTTGTACCCTAATGGATGCTATATTACTGGCATCATGAAACCTTTTTCATTCCTGCATACATGCATGCATCACTACATCCAAAACTGAAATTGGACAAAGTGCATCATTCTAGACAGAAAACCAGACCCTTCTAAAAACTACCTTTACCTGTCTACACTTGGCTTCACCTTTCTTCTTTCAAAACCTGATGCTCAATTTTCTTTCCCTTTTCTAAAAGGTCACTATGTCAACTGGAGACAACCTCATCCCAACTACTGTTGCTGAAGCCACTGCTATCAGTTCTCCAACTAGCACCTCCATTGCTCCAGCTGCTCCACCTACTGCTTCTGCATCTACTAACCTTACTGACATGATAGCTGCCTTCATACAGAGGTAAGAGGATGCTATGAAGGTCCAACAAAAGACCCTTACTACAATGATGTAAAGCCAAAAATAGGCTATTATGAGTAAAGTTCATATCATGTCAGTCAAGTTGGGATCCATCCCACCTACCATGCCTCCACTACCTCTGATAGTCTGGCTGATAAGGTTATTGCACTACATTCATAATCTGATCGTGGAAATAACACCCATGTTACCCTTGATGCTTATCCTTTCTCAAAAGGGGTTGAAGAGCATCTGCTCAGTAAGGCCATGACTCAAATGTATAAAGAAAAGGAAAAGGAAAAGGACCTGTAGGTCCTTAAGAAAAAGGAAAGAATGCTAGATGTGAAGGCACTAAGTACCTTCCCTAAGGCAAGGCTCCCTCCTAAGTTCTAAATGCCTCACTTCGAGAAATTCAAAGGCCCCCCTGCCCTGAAACTCATCTAAGGATTTATGATGGTACATTCCGACCTTTGGGGGTGGAAGGCGAGCTCCTTGCTCAACCCTTCCAATAGTCACTCACTGGCACTTCTCTAACCTGGTTCATACAACTTGAGGATTACAAGAAACAAATATGGTAATCCATCTACACTAAGTTTATAAAATAATACTCCTACAACCAAGAGGTTGACATCAAGAGAAGAGACCTCGAAATAACCAAGCAGTACCCCAAAGAGACATTCACTACCTTTATTGCTAGATGGAGAAAGAAGGCATCTCAAATGGTTAAAAGACAAACTAAGTCTGAACAGATTAATATAGTGGTCAAGAACCTTTTACCTGTATTTCAAGATAGAATGATAACACAACATTTCCCTTACTTTAAAGCCCTGGTTACTGTCGGATCAGGACTAGAAGATGCGATAGATTATGGTCTTATTAAGGATGAAACCTAGGCCTCATCCACCCATTTCAAGAAAACCAATACACAAAAAGAAAGTTGGGTTAATGCAATTACATCTCGCAAGCCACTCCAGATATAGAGAAGGGAGTTTTCTAACCTAAAGGGGTTAACACTAAGCTACCTCTTAAAATAGTGCTTAGAGAAGAATGCTTTCAAGGCACTAGAGCCCAAACCAATTCCTAACCCTCTGCCGAAAAACTTTAACTTGAACGAAACTTGCGACTACCATCAGGGGCCCAGGCACAAAACTGATGATTGCAAGGCCATTCACCATAAAATCTAGGATCTCATCGATGAGAAGAAAATTCTATTACCTGAGGTCAACATTGGCACTAATCCCCTTCCTGAGCATACTATCAATGCCATACTAAGCGAATTCGAGGAAGGTTATTCCACTTATCTCATCGCTTATGCTATGCCTCTGAGTAACTATTATTACACTAGAAATGACCAATCTTCCTTAAAGAATTCACTCTCCCCAATTTGCTCACCTATAATTGGCCAAACATCCTTAGGGTGATCAATTCATGACTACGGTTATATCATCATAGACCTGAGGCATCTAGACCAAGAAATAGATGCCATTACAAGAAGTGGTCATATTACTCAAACTCCTACTCCTACCTCATCCTCTAGCCAACCAGTGGCTCTAACTAGAGGGACTCTTGAACCTAACAAGGATCCCATTTTGAAATAGCTAAAGAAGACACATGCCAACATTTCCATCTGGAACTTACTCATGTCTTCCTGTCCTCATCACCAAGCTCTTTATAAGGCTTTGAGTTAGACTCAGACATCTTCAGACATCTCCCCTGATACTTTGGTTGCATCAATTACTAATGCCATAAAGTGGATTGTTATCTCTTTCTCTGATTGTGAGATTCCACCTAAGGGGTCCTCACAATGATGCTTTGAACATTACTGTCATCACAAGGGATAAGACCGCCCCTATGACCTTAGTAGACAATGGATCTACACTAAACTCTACCCTTTGAAGGTTGCTAGTTGCTTGGGGTTAGATGCTAATGACTTAACCCCCTCTAATCAAATTGTAAGGGCATATGACAACTCTAAAAGAGAAGTTATTGGGGTGGAAACACTGATCGTCACCATAGGTCTAACTACCTTCAAAATTCCATTCCAAGTTATCGATGTACCAGTATGTTTCAATCTACTCTTAGGTAGGCCTTGGATTCATCAGGCCAAAGTCATGCCATCTACTCTGCACCAAAGAGTCAAGTTCCCATTGAAAGGTGGCATTGTTACTATTAAGGCTGATATGTCTGGAAAATCTGAAGTCCTTGATAATGTACCCATTTTGGAGATCCAACTTGAGTTGTTAGCATATACTTTATCTAGCTTCTCTTTTGTGCAGTTCATCCACACTGCGAAAGACCTGAAAGAGCCACTTGCCTTGGATTTCGATCCTTATTGCAACCCGAAAGTTTGGAATATTCTCAAACACATGGCATATTTTCCTACTATGGGCCCTGGCAAAAATCAATAAAGAGTTGATTCATTCAATGGTTTCAAGTTCTCTACTCCTCCTTTTGGCTTGGGTTATGACCTAATAGACAAAGAAATTGAGTAAGAGAAAAGGAAAAATCCATAAAGAACTCTACAATTATCAAACAAGGGGTAAAGTCGATATCATTCTGAGGTCCTATTTCAGAACTTTAAATGTCTACATTGTTAAGGAGGGAGAGACAGTTCCTTACTTCTCTTTCCCCGAGCCATGGATCTACCCTGTTACTGGAATCAAAATTCCTGGATTTGAGTAGTTCTTCTATATGAAAGTGACTACTAAGTATTGCTAACCTACCTACTGAAGGATGAAATTCGGGCATGAGTCACGCAGCGGAAGCAACTAAGAGGAAAGAGAAAACCGTACCCTAAGGAAAAGAAATCGAATTTTGATTTTCAAAACTTTTTTAAAAACTAAATTTTGCTAAAACTCTTTTAACAAAATTAGGTTAGGTAAATTTTCAAACTCTTTGAAACTTTTCCCTAAGCTTGAAAATTTGCCTAACCTAGGGTTTGAGTAAAAACATTTTATCAAAACTTTTTTAACAAAATCATTAGAAATTTTCAAACACTTTAAAAACCAATTCTATGTCAAAACTCTTTTAATATATAGGGTTTACTCATTTATCAAACTCTTTGATAAATGCCTAAACCTAAGTTTGGACCCATAACTTCAACTAAGGATATTTCACCAATTGTGTGCAAAACACAAGTTAAGCAAAGAAAGGTTCGAAGTAAAAATACCTCTTGCCCTCCTTTGCTAAGCTCCTCAAGTGCGAAGCCTCTAGCTTGAAACATACCTAGCTTTTCCCAAAACCTTGTTCTCTAATTCTCTTCAAGGAGATTTAATCTTCTCTCTTTGGTTACCCAAATATTTGATCCTTGCTCCTTTACTTGAGAACTTGAAACTTGAGGATTGGCTTTGGACTTGGATGCTTCTCCATACTCCTTTCTCAAAGGTTAATTGAAGAAGAGTTTGTATTTGAAGAACTCTTCTTCAAAATAAACTTTCTCTCTCAATTTAGTGTGAATTTAAAGCTTTCTCTCTCTAACTCTTAGAAGAAACAAATGTTGAAGATGATGAATAGTAATCCATTCACATCTCTTGGGCAAAAAGATGAAGACCTTGTTGGTTTTATACCCAAATCCTCCAGTATCTTTCCTTAAAATGAGGAGGAGGATGGGAAAGATGTTTGTTGACTTATTGACCAATTTAATAGTCTACTAAACTACTACATTAAGACCAAACTTAGTAGGAATCACCTTTAAACCTTGATTAACCACATCTAATGTGGATTCAGCTAACATTTCATGTTAAGCTTAATAATTTTATTTATTTTTTCAAAACCATTTCAATTAGTCATACCTATTTGTATTTCATACAAACTAAGACATAATTGAAATTAATCCTTTTGTGAATTAAACATCAAGACATGCTAGCATCTTTGTAAATTCAATTACATGTTCAATTCAATCATCATTCACAATTAATTAAACTCTTTAATTAATCATTAATATGATTCATATAAGCTAATGGGAATTACTATATGGTATGTGACTTACGAGGTTCATGTTTTAATTAGAAAAGGGATAAAGAAAACTTTTTTCTTCCCACCAAGTGTGTTAACCTAATTACACACTTAGTTCCATAAGTCGTGGGTGAAGTCTAGCATAACATGTCATGACTACCTAATTAGAAAATGAATGTCGGTGATCATATCCTTGACATTTTCATGGACCTCTTGATCATAATTACTGTGCACTTGAATCCCTTCAATATGGATTTCCAATCTTAGATAGAGTCATGGAATAGTCAAATCTTATATGCTAGATCTTATGACCTCTATCTGGTGTGAGTTCTTGATAAACCTGGTTCCTACTAGAAATTCTTTCTGGTGAAACTTATCCACTCTGGCTAGATATTTGCATATCAAGAATAACTAGAAGTTATAGGATTCCTTCCTTGGTTACCCAAGTTAATGAATCCTTTCTTAGTTAAACACTTATCCCAACATACCACTCATTATGGCCACCACATGTTATATACTAATACATGACTAGCATCGATATGTAAGCAGTAACAACCCATAGCCACCAATATGCTAGATAACATGTCACCTCAAGTCTAAGGATTATATGCACAATCATTATCTAGATGATACAATATTGACTAGTTAGTAATGACCCATGTATCCATCATCTAACGTCACTGTTTAACTTACTCGTACCATGAGTATGCTTACGGTTGTCATGACATCACATGTTTGTAGCATGAGACTCACTACCTCCATACTAATAAGTATGTCATACTTATCATGGATGACAATAAAGGTGATGGTCTTTTGGATTAATAGCGTCCTTACCAATAATCCTATGACCATGAACAACCTTTAAATCTTCTGTATAAAAGGCAATCTTTCACTCATATTCTCAAATTCTTTTAGAATAGAATCCCTACAAAATACTTAAGGGACATATATACGTTCGATACTAGGAATGTTTTCATTTAAAGAACATATATACAAAAGCCAGATAGGTTTTTGTTTACATTCACATGCTGAGAGTAAGCTCTAGGGCATACACTGCTAACACCTATTACTTGGAAAATAACTATGAAGAGAACATGGATATAAGCCTCTTTGGTGACATAGCAGTTCTCACAGACAAGGAGCGAAAATTTGACCTCTCCACCATGATCAAGCCAGTAAGTGAGAAACTGAAGAATTGGAGCTTTGATGAGAGCTCTTTTGAAGCTATCGAGTCAAAATCTAAGACTGAGACTCAACTAGAGTCTGAATCTGAGTCAAGTACTAGTTATGATTCATCCTTTGTCTCTAAAACTAAAACTAATGTAATGGATCCATCCGAATTTAATTATAAATATGATGTGACCGTGGGCCTATCCCCAATTTCAATGAATAATACATCCAAAATTTTGTGTCATGAGCCTATCTCCTTGTTTTCTTTTGTTGTTCCAATTGATGAATCTGACCTCAAATAAACAGAAAAAGAAAATAAAACAAACAAAATAAAAGATGCAGTTAAAGATCCCTTAAACAATGGGACTTATGATATGCTTAAAAACATATTTATTGCATCTGCTTGCTTAAACAAACAAGACATTGAATCTATCGTCAGAAGATTCGAAGATTGCTTCGTCTGGTAGCCCAGCGACATGACCAGACTAGATCTAAGTATCATTGTCCACATGATTCCGACCTATCCAGACTGCAAGCCTTCCAAGCAGAAGCTTAAACATATGAAGCCTGCCTAGTCTATTCTAATCAAGGAAGAGTCAGCCAGACACCTTGCCCACAAATTATCAAGTACACATCATGGCTGGCTAACATCATCCCAGTACTGAAGAAGGATGGTAAAGTCAGAATGTGTGTGGATTACCAAGACTTGAACAAGGTATGCCCCAAAGATGATTTTTCCCTGCCCCACATAGACCTCTTGGTCGATGCATTAGCCAGTTCAAAGATGGTTTCCTTAACCGATCTGGTCGTGGGGTACAATCAAATCCTGGTTTATCATCCAGACTTGGAGAAATAATTTTTGTCACAAAATGGGGCACCTACTAGGCCACTTATTAGAGAATGGCTACTACCATCTTCCATAACTTGATGTATAAAGAAGTGCATGTCTATGTCGATGACATGGTCGTCAAAGGTGCTACCCCTGAACAACTTCTACAAGCACTGAAGAAGTTCTTCCTTAGACTTTGACAGTATAATCTTAAGTTGAATACAAATAAATGCTTATTTGGAGCCTCATCTGGAGTGTTCCTTGGTTATATGGTTAGCAAGAAGGGCATAAAAGTGGATCTAGACAAATCTAAAGCCATCTTTGAGATGCCACCTCCTAAAACTGAAAAGGAGATATTAGGCTTTCTCGGCCGCCTCCAATACATCAGTCGGTTTATTCACCAATTAGCCGACACTTATGGCTAAATATTCGACTTACTGAAAAAGAATTCCTCCAAGCAATGGATTGAGGAATGTCAGAAAGCCTTCGAATAGATCAAGAAGTACCTTCTAACTTTACCAATCTTACACCCCTTAGGCCTAGTCAACCTTTGCTACTTTACTTAACTATCACTGAAGAGTCCATGGGAGCAATGCTGGCCCAGAAAGCTCCTGATTCACACAAAGGGAACCCCATATATTACTTGAGCAAGAGAATACTGATACACGAGCTCAAGTACAAATACATTAAAAAGTTCTGCTTAGCTATGGTATGGGACGTCCATAAACTAAGACATTATCTGGGAGCATATATCACACATGTCCTCACTGATTAGAGTCCCATCAAATATCTCATTGAAAAGCTTATCCTAGATAGCAAGATGGATAAGTGGATAGCAGTCCTCATAGCCTATGACCTCAAGTACATTCAGACAAAATCCATCAAAGGCAGCATCATCGTCGATCAACTAGCTATAGCCCCAACTGATGATCACTGGGAAGAACCTAAATTTCCTGATGAAGACATACTATTCATGGAAATAAACACATGGAAATCATACTTCGATGAAGCTGAAAACCACAAAGGTTTTGGTACCGGCTTGGTGTTCCTTATGCCTATCAGCGATGCTTACCTCTAGTAATCAAACTGGATTTTGAGATGACCAATAATAAAGTTGAATATGAGGCATGCATATTTGGACTAGAAATAAATCTTCAGATAGGCATCATAAACTTAGAAGTCTACGGCGATTCCTACCTAATTGTCTCGCAAGCTTTGAGGAGGTGGAAAATCAAAGAGGAGCGATTGGTTCCTTACCATAAGCACCTCGAAGATTTGGCCAAAAAATTTGATACATTATTATTCAACTATCTTCCAAGAAGCCAGAACAGATTCACCGATTCACTGGAAACATTGGCATCAATGATAGAGATGCGCGATGGGTTTATTATCCATCCTATCTCAATAAACATCAAATGCCAACCAAATTTTCTAACTCACTACATGAGCCTTCAAGTCTAAGAGAAGCCATGGTACTGGGACATTTTCATCTATCTCACTAAAAGTGAATATCCTGAAGGGGCATCCAAATCTGTCAAGAGAACCCTTAGACAACTGTATAGTGGATACATCCCCAGAGGTGGCATACTTTGCAAGAAAACAGTCAATGGTATTCACTTCAAGTGCGTCTCAGACAAAGAGGCAAGTCATATCATGGAAGAAATCCATGGTGGAGTAGACGACACTCATATGAACTACTGGGCCCTATCTAGAAAAATCATGCATTAAAGTTATTATTGGCTCACCATGAATAGGGACCGTGCACAGTATGCTCGAAAGTGCCCAAAAAGCCAAGAGTATGCAAAGCTCTAGAAGCTTCATCCCTTGCCTCTCAATCCAATCTCTACTTCATGGCCCTTTGTTGTTTGAGGCATAGATGTCATTGGCAAGATCTCACGCAAGTCATCTGTTAGCCACGAATACATTCTAGCTTCCATAGATTACTTCACCAAGTGGATCGAGGATGCTTCCTATCAAGTACTGGATTCGAAGAGTGTGGGCCAGTTCATCAAAACCAACATCATTACAAGGTATGGTGCCCCACATGAAATCATTTTTTATAACGGCTCCCACTTCCAGAAAGAGGTAGTCACTCTCTTGAATAGAGAAAAGATTGATCATCACATGTCTTCTCCTTATAGACCTCAAACTAATGGCGCAGTTGAAGCCGCCAACAAAGCATTAAAGAACATGCTTCAAAAATTGATCAGCAATCATAAAGGTTGGCACCTACATATGCCAAGTGCCCTCTTTGGGTATAAAACCACCTACAAATTAGCTATCAAAGCTACACTATACTCACTGGTCTATGGAATGGAAGCAGTCCTCTCCATAGAATTGGAAATCTAAACAGCAAGAGTTCTTCAAGAAGTAAAGATCTCTGAACTCGATTAGCAACAGGCCTAATTTGAATAGCTCAATGAAATTGATAAGAAAAGGATGGAAGTACTCCACCACACACACAACTACCAGATCAAACTGGCAAAGCATTTCAAAAAATGGGTTCAAAGTTGCAATCTTCAAGAAGATGACTTAGTTCTCAAGGAAATCAGGCAAGTGCTACAAGACCCTCAATTCAGACATCCTTAGAGTAGGCCCTTACATCATCAAGAAGATCATGATAAGTGGAGGCGTCATCCTGATGGACGTCAACGGTAATGAATTCAACTATCCGACCAACCTTGATCAACTCAAGAAATATTACATATAGTGTTCTTGTTGTATGAGCATGCATTCAGGCATCATTACCAAACAAGAAATACATGGACCTGATTCTCCAAAAATTATTATGTACTTTAAATTTCAAATTATCTTTTGTAAGGAGATACGTAGGCAACCCTTATTAGGTGTGGTCCAAATCATCCAATAAAAGTCAATGTTTCATTCACATCCTCATTTGGGCTCTTTAACATTACATGGAAGAGTTAAAATGAATAGACATAAATCGAAAAAATAATGAAACTCGCTAAGCTGAAAACCAAAATGGGCGGCTTAGGTAAAAATTAGGGTACGACCTACTAGACTAAAAATCGAAAAGGCGGTCTAGGCAACAATCAAGGCAGATCACTAAGTAGAAAACCCAAAAAGGGAAGTTTAGGCAAAAATTAGAGCTTAATAAATAAAACAAAATATTTATTGAGGTCTTATTCATCTTTTGGAATAGCCAAAACAAAGCTTTGAAACAAAAAATAAAGCAAAAATCAAACAAAAGTCTTATTTTCTTTAAAAAAAAATCTAGACTCAGACTCAACCCTCGATCTCAGTCGGAATATTAACTCGCTTGGCTTTCTCCTTTAGCCAACAAGTTTCAATCCACCATCGGATATACTCAGCAGACTTGGTATAATTGTCATTAAGAAATATCATGGCTCTTATATGATCTATGATCCAGTGTGAGAGAACAACTTTTGCAACTCGACCATTCACTTTGGTCACCGCAAATAAAGGCCCATATGTGGGCATGCCTT
>CAOJBK010228989.1:0-29726 GCA_948294925.1 Codiaeum variegatum
ATGGTGAAGATGAAAAAATTACAAACTTTAGAAGAGGAATGAAGATTGAAGTGGGGATTTCTTACCATTCATTGAGTGTTTAAGTTTTATCTACCTTATTTTGTATTTTCTTTTTCAATTTTGTGCTTTGAATTAATTTGTTCATTCATCTAGATATTATGAATCCTAATTTTGATTGTATGAATTGAGTATTTGGTTTTGCATCAATTTCATCTTTGGATTATCTTATTTTCATTATTTATGATTTTTATTCTAATTTTCAATTACCGGTTTGTTAATTGGATATTGATCCTATTTTAGATGAGTAGAGATACCCTAATATAGATTGATCACTCATGGAAGTAGGGAATTGATTGGGGTGCTAGAGATAGACCTAAAATACTATGAATGTTATTTTCTTGAACTTAATGCTACTTCTATTTGATTATAGGTTGAGAAAAGATCCCCCTATAATACTTAGTAAGTTAGGGATTTAATCACTTGAGAAAGTTTTATTTCCAATTTAGTGAGAGTCCAATTCAATTCATTGTTTGAATGATTCAAATCATTGTCATTAACATGCATGAGAGTTTAGGGGGATTCAATACCTAGATGAACTTCACCATTAATTTTCTATCATCTATCCTTTATTGCTTTTATAGATTAGTTTTAATTATTTTAGCATAATTAACTTCAAATTTGGTTCAACTAGATAATAGTTTAAGTTTTAGCTAGTACTTGTGTCAGTGTCTCTATGGATCGACCTCTTTACTACTATACTACCTAAACGATAGGTGCACTTGCCTAGAGCCAGGGTAGAATTAGCTGTCAAGCTTTATAAATTGTAAAACCCCCGATGTTGCCTCCAGCAAACATCAAGATGGTAGCATGATAGGATGGAAAATGTTTAGTCTTAGTGTTTCCAGATTTGGTTTGGGTTACCATGTTATGGATATTAATGGTAGATAGTTTTTAAGGTTTTTATTTAGAAGGATTAGATGGTGCCTAAGGTAGCTTCTCAAATAAGATTGAAGGACCCTTTTAAATAGAATTATCTAGAGTTGGAGGATTAACAACTGTCATAAGAAAGAGAGATTGTGATGGAGAAGAGATAGGAGTAGATGTAGTGGATGATGATAAAACAATATCTTTAGTGGTAGAAGAATGAGATTGGAATTGAGTCTTCAAATCAAGTAGCGTATTTGGTAAAGACTGAGGAACATGAAGAATATGAGATTTGAATTGTTGTGTTTTAGATAAGGTAGCAGGTGATTGGAATTGGGAATATGGAAAGATAGAATTAGCAAATTAGACATGTCTCGAGATAATTATCTTGTGTGAATTAATATCGAAGCACCTATACCCTTTATGATTTAACGAATACCCATGAAACATACAGGGAGTTCAACGAGGTTGGAGTTTATTAGTTCCAGAAGAGGACAAGTATGGGTAACATAGATAGCTAAAGACCTTTAAAAATGTTAGGTCGGGTAACTTGTGATACAAAAGCTCAAAAGGAGATTTTTTGTTCAATGTGGGTGTGGGAAATCTGTTCAAAATATAAATAGCTGCTTGTACAACTTCAACCCAAAACTCAGATGGTAATTTAGCCTAAAATGCATTGTACGAACCATATTCAACAATGTACGATGTATCCGTTCTGCTGCACCATTTTGTTACAGTGTATATGGACATGATAATTGCAGATGTATTCCTTTAGAAGCAGCAAAAGACTGAAATTTTTTACTTGTAAACTTTCCTCCACCATCACTTTGAAAAATCTAAATGTTTGTTTCAATTTGAGTGTGAATGAATTTGCAAAAATCAACAAATTTATCAAACACATCAGATTTATGATGTAAAGGAAACAACCGTACATAATGACTAAAATCATCAATGAACACAACATAGTATCGATAACCAGAAAAGGACGAAACATGTGAAGTCCAAACATCATAATGAATTAAATGGAAGGGAGAATTCACTCTTACATGCTTATTGAAAAAGGAAAATTAACAATTTTACCAATTGAACAAACATGACAATGGAAATTTTCTGGCCTATCTAAAGAAAAACTAGAATAATTCCTAAGAAAACTCCTAAGAACTGGACTACTATAATGACTAAGATGTTGATGCCAAATCTCTTCAACTAGATGATTGGCAACATACTCAGAAGGACTTGAGGTGGAAACGTTATGACCAAAGCTTAGAGGAAAGAAGTACGAATCACCAGGATTATTGCAATGAAGAAGGGGTATCTTAGTATGGAAATCCTTCATAGAAAAGCCAAAAGGATCAAACTCAACGGAACATGAATTGTCAGTTGTGAAACATTTGACAGAAACTAGATTTGACTTAACATTTGGAACAATTAAGACATCATACAGATTAAAAATTTTTGATTGAGTAAGAATTGATGATTGACCAATATAGGTGATATGATGAAAGGATCCATGACCAAACATTACTCTATCACAACCAGAATAAGTAAAAAAAGAAGAAAGATTACCAGGATTGGATGTCATATAAGAAGTTACACATGTATCAGGAAGCCATAAATTTGCTGGAGGTTCTTGAAGATGTGAGGCTTGAAACGCCTATTGTCCAAATGCATATGATTTTTATGATGGTGAATATGTAGATTGAAAGGAATTGATGAAATTACCAGCAAAATGTTGACAATCTCGAGCAACATGATTATAGCCATTACACAATTAAAATTGAGTCATTGGAGAAATGGGATGAGAACCCAAGATACAATGAAAATTATTTGATGGGAAAAGATAGGAACAAGTCTAGTAATCATGAGAGTAGCTATTGTAACGGCCACGACCACGGCCACGACGACCATGTTCTCGACCTCTATAATATCCTTGATTACTAAAACCAAAAAATTGACCAGAATAACATTGGGTATTAGAAGAATGAGGAATTAAGTTTTGAGAATTGGTGTAGGTGGCTGCAACAGAGGCCATTTGATTAGAATTGGAGGACTTATTTAGCTTAGTCAGATGAATTTCATGAAGATAAAGTTCTGTTCATACATCAATGAAAGAAGGTAAAGGTTTTCGAGAACGAAGAGTGATAAGGACTATTTCATACTCTTTAGGTAATCCTTCAAGGATTTAAAGGACAAGATCAGACTCATAAAGATTATGGTCAATGGAAAGAAGGGAATCATACATAGTTTTTAAATTTTAAAGATATTCATCAATTGTGGAACCTTCCTTGGTAGCATTATAAAATTTAGATTTCAATTAAAGGAGTCGAGAAAAGGCCTTGTCTTTGAATAATTTCCCAATAGATAACCAAGCTTGTCTAGTAGTTAACTAAACATTAGGTTTTAGAAGACTATGAAGGATATCAAAAGAAATTGTGGCCTGGATCCAAGATAGCACAAGAGCATCAATATGACGCCAAAGAAGAAAGGCAGGGTCAGGTGTTACTAAATCATCTGAATGTGTGATTGTTGCAGGTGGGCATTCACTAGTGCCATCTATATGATCATATACATCATAACCAGTAAACACAGGGATCATCATTGATTGCCAGAGAAGGTAATTAGTGAAATTGAGTGTTTCACTTACAAGATTACAAATATTTGAGACTAAAAAAGAAGGATGGGAAGAAGAAGACATAGACGTAGAAGAGTACATAGACACAGAAGAACCTGAAATAGGAGACGAAGAATAAGTTGTTGAAGATGTGGTCGAGGAGTTTGTTTTGGTCATGGCTCCGATACCATGTGAATAGTAATAAACACGAAAGTATCTCTTTACTTTAGGTAGAAGAGAACAGTATATTTATACTTAATAAGATAAATATAATGATTTACAAGAGATGAATACAATAATATTTCATATTCTATTATAAACATCCTTAGTTTTCAAGTTAAATGGATAAACTATCAAGTTTGTGATTTAAATTGATTATTTTGATAGTTTGAAGACAAATTGATCAATGATTACATATTTGACAGTTAAAGTATGAATTAAACCTAATTATTACAAAGAAGTCTATAAATGTGAATCATATTTAAAACTTTTCTTTATTTTTAAAATTTTTATTAAAATAATATTGACATATATTTATAAATTTATGAGGCCAATCTAATTTTGTGGGCTCCAGACATATGTCATAGTAGCCTATACTTAAAGTTGACCATGAGGGCTCATTTAATTTCGACTATGAAACATAAATGACAACTTAACATTTTTCTCTAAAACCATTTAATTTCCCAGTAGTCATTATTTGCTTCAAAACTTATCCTGTTTTTTTTCTTCATTTTTTTCATACAATTCAAAAAATATTTCTCCCTTGTGTTGGAGTTAAATCTTGTTATGTGTAAATTTTTAGATTTACAGGTGTGACAGAGGAGAAGTTCCTCAAATATAAATTATGTAACTTCTATTTAAATAAATGTGGATTTCCAAACGTTTTTACCACAGTTTATTTGGATTTCACTAAACTTTGATTGAAATTTAAAGATGAAATTTAGAATTGAAAATTACAAGCATGTTTATATTGATTTCTTGAGATTTGGCAATTACAATAAATTAAAAAAAATACTAGAAAAAGCTGAAATTTGATGATTACAATAAAGAAAAAAGATTGCTTGAGAAAATGCTAAAACATAGAATTAAGGCTGTGAATTTAAATTAAAAATTGACTTAAGTTGATTGTTTGATTGATTGATAAGTTGTTGTTGAGGGTTGATTTGAGAAGTTGTTGGTTGGATGTGTTGATGTTATATGCGGTTACTGTAATTCTATGTCTACTACTACTTTTTATACCACTTCCCTAGTCAGAAGACGGAATACTAGCAGTCATCTGAAGAAGACATAAATATACAGTTACAGACGTTATATTATTTTATCCTTAAGAGTCAGTTTCTGAAATTCTCTAATGCTGATCTGATGCTGACTCATCTTTTGAGCTTAATAATTATTAGATCAATAAATATTTAATTTCATTAATTTTTTATAAGTCCAAAATTTTATTTTAGACACAAACACCTTATTTTTTCATACAAGTCAAAAATAATTTTTAATTAAATTAATAATTATTTGAAATGAGCGTTGCAATTAATTTAAAAATAAAAATTATACTACAAAATTTTTAAAATTAATTGAAAATATACAAATTGTTATAAACAATAATATTTATATAATTTTATTAAAGAGACGAAATTGATGAGTGAGTAATTAGTTTCTTACCCTAAAGAAAATAGATTAATAAAGGATGAGAAGTAGCTAAGAAGGGAAATAACTAAAAATAGAGAATGCTATGGATTTAAGAATAAAATCCAAAATGTAGATGTCAAATGGAGCAAAATAACCCTAAGTCTGTCCTAATTGAGAAGGTAGCAGAACTAATTATTAATTTATACTCTGTTTATACCATTTGGCAAAAACTTAACTATACTATCTTTAAACTATTTTGGGAAATTACAGTTGACAGGCCATCTTCTCATTTTGGCCATCTCATTAAATCCTTGCTTATCGGATTTCAAGCTTTTTGGCCGAGCATATCACTCGCAAAAGCCAACAAATTTGGCCTCTTAATTTGAAGGGAAAAAGACAAAATTCATTCCATTCTTTATTACATTATTCAATATTTAACTCTCAATTTTAATTACGAAATAAAATAGATAATTTATTTTTTAAATTATAAAAATATTTAAAAAAGTTTAATATTTTTATATATTTAATATTAATTTTAAATTTATTTAAATTTAAAATATAAAATTATAATTATCAAATTGATTTATTTAAAATAGTTAAGTGTTAAAATTTTTTAGTTTTAAGTATTTACTTAATTTTCTATTGGACTATTATTAAAAAAAATAAAATTTAATGCATTCACCGTTTAAAATTATTTGTCACATATTGATTTATAATATTAAATAGGTATGATTTTTTTTAATATGAAGAGAGGCAACAACCTAAGAACAATTAGACATCATGGCAGGAGCAGACAAACGAGACTCCATTGAGCATCTTTAAACATCAACTTTGAAGAGAAGTATGACGAACATAAGGATCAAGATAACTAATTGGCTATTGGAACCCAGACTTGCTAGATGGTCCGCACATCTGTTGCCTTCCTTGTGTGTGTGCTAAACCTGAATAATAATGTTGTCTTGCATCGTCTGTTGTATACGATGAACAATGGCAGTGAACTTCGCCAGCTGGACAGAAGAAGAGGAGAGAAATTAGACAGTAGCACTACTTTCCATCTCCAACGGAACTCTAGGGGCATTCAACGATTTGCCGAGCTTGATACCATAAAAGGCTCCCCATAATTCCGCTTCTAGGACATCACATCTTCCCAAATTAGCCACAAACCCTCTACACTAAGTTCCCAAATGAGTTCTAATAATCCCACTAGCAGAGGCAGTCCCTGTGTTCCTGTTAACAGCTCCGTCAGTGTTCAATTTCAACCAACCCTCAAAGGGACAATCCCAACCAATATACATGTCAACTCCCTGTGTCAAAGTAGTAGTAGCAACATCAAAATTAATGGCATTAGTGAAAACTGCAGTGCAATGCTTAATGATCTGTAAAGGGCTAGCAATTGGATCATCCTCATTACTAAAGATGGTACCGTTTCTAAGCTTCCAAATAATCCACACACCAACACCAAAAATCAAAGTCCAATGAATCTCTCCATCAATCATCCAGCTATTGGATAAATTAGCAATTATCCAATCCTCTGGAGTAGCAAGAAAGAAATTATCCCACACATGTTGAGGCACCAAATTCACCAAAATGACTTTAGCATCCCAGTAGTCCCTTAGTACATGGGTGATAGATTCACAGCAATCAGAGCATAGCGAACAATTGGGATTGTCTTAAAGCTTCCTACGAAATCTTTTGCTATTAGAAAGGATCTTTCCATGATAGCAAAGCCACATGAAAATTTTAATCCTCTCTAGACTTTCCCATTACCAAATTAAATTCCAATTTCTATCAACATCAGCCCACACATTCCCAACAAGCATTTTGTAAGCCGAACTGAAAGTAAAATTACCTGAACTCTAATATCTCTAGAACTTCTCATCAAGACCACCAGTAGGAAGAGTCAGTAGAATAGCTGCTAGAATCTTAGACGAGCGATAATAACTGAAGCGCTGCCAATCCCAACTTCCATCCTCCATCACATAGGAACCCATTTGATCATACATCATAGATTTAGGAAGATCATGAATCGAATAGTAAGCTAGAGAGTTTGCAAGGAGAGCCCAATAATCAGTCTAGAAATATACTTAAAGCCCGTTACCAAGACTCCAAGCCTCACAAGGCTTGATATAGTGCCACACATCAGCAATACCCTGCCATAAATTAGATTTAGCACCAGAAACACTCCTATTAAAATTCCTTCTAACATTAGTATGGTATTTATTACGAAAAAATTGAGCCCACAAAGTCTGCGAACCATAGTTCAGCTGTCATGCTAACTTCAAAAATGCTGCATTATTTAATGTTTTAGCCATTCTCATGCCTGGACTCCCTCTCTCTTTGGGTTGACAAACTCTTGAACATCACACCAGATGGACCCTCTTTTTAGAATGGGATTTGCCCCATAGAAAGCCTCTGCATCTTTTGTCAATAAAGTTGCAGGTAGTAGAAGGAAGTTTACAAGATTACATACTATTGAAGGGAATTGAAATGAAAGAAGATTTAATTAGAGTGGATCTTCCAGCAATAGAAAGGAAATGGGACTGCCAGTTTGCAAGTTTCTCATTGAATTTCTCCATCACCTAAATAAAAGTAGCATGGTTGACACGATGGTGAAGGGTAGGAACACCAAGGTATCTTCCCAAATTCTCCGTTTTATTGAACTGTAAGAACTCAGTAATCTCATCACAAAGATCAAGTTGAACATTAGTAGAGAAAAAGATAGAAGTCTTGTGTTTAGAGACTTTATGGCATGCATTTGAACAGAACTCATTCATAACTTTGTCAATGATCACAGCCTGCTCCATATTCACTGAATAACATAAGATCATTTAAGGGGCCTTGTCTCGAAGCTGGGAATGCCTTCCAATCTCCTTTCGAAACTGCCATATTGATGAGAGAAGACAACCTCTCCATACAAATAACAAAAATGTAAGGAGAGAAAGGGCAACCTTACCGAACCCCTCGAGTGGGCTTGAAGTTCTGAGTCAATTCCCCATTCCAATTAACCTGCATCGAGGCACCTATTAAGGTCTTCATGATCACATTCACCAACCCATAGGGAGACCAATGCGAATAAGAGAGTCAAGGATAAAGTTCCAACTAAGGCAATCGTATGCTTTCTCTAGATCAACCTTCACTGCCATATAACCTTTAGCCCCCTTCTTATTCTTCATAGAACGAATTAACTCCTAAACAACAAGGATATTATCAATACTGAATCTACCCTTAACAAATCTAGCTTGAGTTGGGCTGATAACAGAGCCCATTACCTCCTTCAAACAATTAGCAATCACCTTGGTGATGAGTTTGTATCTCACATTGCATAAACTAATAGGGCAAAGTTGATTGAAACTTTCTGGCAGAGTCACTTTAGGGATGAGAACAACAGTGGCTTAGCACACATTGTTATCCAAGGAACCTCTATTAAAGACATTTTGAACAAAAGAAATGAGCTGCTCCCCAACTAAGTTCCAGTGCTTTTGGTAGAATATGGCAGGAACTCCATCTGGACTTTGACACTTAAGGGGCGCCATATCGAAAAGAGTAGATCTTACCTCATCAGTAGAGATTGAGGCAGCAAGGCAGGCATAATAAGACGAATTAATACATAAAGGACTTTGAGGGACATTGATTTACGTGTTGACATTCTCATCTGAAGGCGCAAAAATTATTTTGAAGTACAATACAACCTCCTCTTTCAATCTATCATGATCGCTACACCAGTCACCATTAGCCAATTGAATCATGGCAAACTTGTTCAATCTTTGATGTGATTTAACTAAATTATGTAAGTAGACGATGTTCATCTCCCCAAATTTAACCCAATTGCAGGTAGATTTCTGTTGCCAATAAATTTCCTCTTGTGTGAGAACTTCTTCATAATTACACAAAAGTTGTTGCTCAAGATTGGCTAATTTCGAAGAAGAATAAATTTCCAAGTGCCTTAGAATCCCATTGATGTGAGCAAGCAACTCTTTTTTCCTCGCAAAAATGTTATGGAACACCGTAGTATTCTAGACGTTCACCTCTTTGCGAAAAGCATCCAAAGATTGTAAAAAATTACCATCCACTCTTTAAGTATCATATATGAATTGGTTCCAATCAGAATGAAGGAACCATGAAGTAAGCATTCTGCTAGTAGGCTGGTAGGGAGGGGAGCAAGACACTATAAATTTCAGTAAGATAGGCCTATGGTCCGAACTATTGCGAGGCAAATGATGAATAATAGCAGATGGGGGAGAGTCCAGCAATAATCTCAAAGCCAAGAAATGGTCAATCTATTCACAAGTAAGGCCTTGATACCAAGTGAACTTAGAACCAAAAAACAGAAGATCCACAACATCTACATCTTCAACCCAATTTTGAAAGCGAGCACACGCACCTCCTCTTCGAATAGAACCTCCAGATTTTTCTTCATTAGATAAGACAACATTAAAATACCCTCCTATTATCCAAGGATAAGAGATTTTGGTGTTGATAATCCATAAATCCCTCCACAAGAATTCTTGAGTTCTAGAATGAGGGCTCCCATAGACAGCAGTGAACATCAGGACTTGTGAATCATTTTATTAGATTCTAGAGTGAATCCATTGATTACTGAAACCCAAAATCTCAATAGAAATATTTTCTTTCCAAAGAATCCATAATTCTCCAGAGAAACCATTAGCTTCTACTATAAAGGATCGAGGATAATCGGTAGATTTAATGACCATATCAGCTTTGGCACCACTAATTCGAGGTTCCATTAAAGCAACCATAGAAGCTTTATTAAAGCGTACAAAGGATCGTAAGGTCTTACCAAACCCTTTATTTCCTACACTTTGGCAGTTCCACAACATAATAGAAGGTAAATCCTTAAAATAATAATCAAAACAAGAGATGAGAGTAATCAACATACCTCTGCCTCAGGAGGTTCAGTTTCTGGACACTTATTCCAAGTAGCTTTTAGAGCATTTAGCAATTTAGACCTGTCATCCTTATCTGAGTTAACTGAGACTTTATTTGGAGAAGAGTTCTAGATAGCTGCCTTTCAAGCTCGCTATTTAAAGCACAAGTGAGTTCGCAATCCCATAGCCGATTTTAGGTCTAGTGGCCTACCTCTACCTCCTGACCTCTTTAAAATGGAAACCAATTCATTACCATTAGAAACATGTTCAGTTTAGCAGTGAACTGCTAAATGTTTGTCTCCTTCTAAAGAAGTAGGAACCACAATGCTATCAACTTTGGGGATCACTGCTTCAAATTGCATATCATCTTTCACTAGAGGTTGTTTCAAAGGGATTCTATTTTCCGTTTATCAAGGAGGTGCTTCACTAACTGATTTATTATCCTTTCCTCCATGGAGTGGCTTCTTCACATTGACATTGTTACTGCCAGGGGAATTATTGTAGCGCTTACCTAACTTCTGTTTGTTCCTTGGTACAAGAACGTTAGTATCCTTGATAGCCAAAGGTTTCAGTTTACTGACCCGATGAGTAACAGCTTCCACATTTTTCCTCACCTCTCTCCCATCAGCCATATCCATATTGTTCTCTTCCTCAACCGTATTAGCTAAAACATCAACTCGGGAATTAGATGGATTGGCAAGCTTGGCCTTGACCTGACTGGGTTCACCAACATTTTCATGAGAAGTGGCAGTTTGATTTTTCAATTTCTTCCTCATACTTCTAGGTGCATGCATCTAAGGTCCCAACTTCTCTTATTCAGCTGTATCAAACCCCATTGCTCCTAGCTTCTCCATTAACATCATCTCACCGCTTGTGGATTGATTAGGGACTTTAGAAATTTCATTGCAATTGTCACGAAGGTGACCATATCGACCACATTGGAAGCATATTAGAGGTAAATCCTCATAAGAGAACAGTTGTACTCAGCCATCAATACATATTTTCGAAGGAAGAGGTTTGCTCAAATCCAATTTTACAGCAATACAAGCAAATTTGCCTCTCTCAACAGATTCGGTGGCAAAATCTATCTTTAACACCATTTCTCAATAATTTTGCAATCTTCTTGAACACACGTTTGTGATAGTATTGCAACGAGAGACCCGGAAGGTGAATCCATGTAGCCACAGCTAATAAATTATTCTTAAAAGTGGAAAATTCAAGAGTCCATGGTTGAACTGTTAAGTAATGGCAAGATATAGTCCATGGACCATCCAAAAGGGATTGGAGATAGTTTTCTTCATGATTGAATTTGATCAATAAGTAATCATTAGCCAAATATGTCACCTTGTACCTCCCATTAGAGCTCCACAAAGATTCAATCTTTGAACATTTCATTTTATATCCAATCTGTTGACACAAGAGTCTGATGACAATCGAGTTTTTCATAGGAGCATACAAAATATCATTCACACGGGTTGAGAAATCAATCGTAAGAATTCCATTAACTTCATTTAGAGTCACACCTTTATTAGATAAGGGAAGATCGTCAAAGGATAAGCCTGCATTAGCATCGGTAGGGCCTTTGTTCACTAGTATGTCCTTAAAAGAGATTCTCGCTTGAATGCCTGACTGATTCTCCAATGGAGTATCATCTCTGTGCTTGACTTTTTCCATTGATCTGTCCTCCTCCATCACCGGAGATGACGATTCCTTGACAAGTAAGTTTTTGGTTGCGCTCATAACCCTAGCAGGTCGAGAGAAATATTAGTTAATCACAATAACTCTTTAGTTCATAATAATGAAATATGTATGATTTTTAATTCTTATATAATATACTTTTATAATATTACTTTTTAAAAAAAATTACTTATACAGTTGAAGATGAACTCAACAATTAAAGCTCCACCTTGATAAGTGTAAGTCACATATAATCTTCAACCGAGAGAATATGAATTTTTAGAGTTTGACTTGAAACACGCGTATAAATATACAAACATACAAACACAATAAATTCAATACCACAATTTTGATTCTGGGATCATACCTATATTTATATATGTAGCATGCAAACTTCAACAAACCCTCTTGATAATTTTTTCGTAAGAAAGTGTCAAATTACCTAAATAAGATATAAAATGATGCAACAATTTAGGCAAGGAAAATAAAAAATTGCACCACTCGGGAGCAATGTGATGTTGATATTTTTCTTTCCCTTATTTTCTTAAAGAGTAAAGTGGTAATCATGAGTATGGATTATGAGGAATGGTTGCTTTGTTTCACATTGTGTATGGGAACATCGACCGAAAATGGCCTTTAGCTCAATAACCCTTGATGTGTGTGAGTTGGTCACACCACTGGATAAGGATAACTCTGGTTGAGCTAGAACAATCTGGATAGAAGAGACAATGGTCAGGGGTGGTCGGACGTGGTGTCTGACGATAATCCTCTGACGCTCAAGTCAGAAATAGGTTTTAGTGAGGAAGCTCTCAATAATGAAACTTAGTATAGAGTTTAGGTTGCATGTAAGTATTACCTTATCTGAGTTGTCGAGATTTGTATTTTTAGGGTAAAAACCCTATTGAATGGGACACGTGTCAGCTCCGGGTACCTTATAGTGTATCTTTCCATGGGACTAGCGACACCTGTCTCCTGTAACCCGAACCACTGAAGGCCATATGAGACAAATCCTGTTGAGTGCTTAGGGTTCGGATAGGACCAGGGTGCCCTAGGATTCGACCAGATTCCAAATAGATAGTTGGGGCCGAACTAGGCCAATATTGAGCGGTATCAACCTTGAAGTCTCAAGTAAAATTTTTAAAATCGGACTGATAATTGTACTAGTTTTTTATTAGTTTAAGTCTAATTAGTCTGAACGGTTCAACTGACTAATTTGAATATTACACAAATATTTGATAATTTTTAATTATTTTACACCTCTTAAGTGATTGACAAAAAAAATACATTTTTTTAATGAAATAATTATCATATAATACACTTAAATTTAAAATTAAATTTTATTTTATGAATTAAAAAAAAAAATTAAAACAATTGAAATCAAATATTCAAAATAATTGGTAAACTAGATGGAATTAAATCAAAATGATTAACACTGCTATTAATTTTTTAAGAATTTTTTTATGATTACTTTGTAACAAATAACCATATGATGAAACATGAATTTCCAGATGTTTGGACGTGGGTCTCATATCGATCTAAAAATAGAGAAAAATGAGTTAAGAGTCCTGGGGATGTCCCCCGGGAGACACTCCGACGCCCAAGTCATTATCTGTCTAATGTGTGTAAATGAGAAAAAAATAAAGTGTTGGGAAGAGAGTGAGGAGAGAGCCCTTTTCATTACCTCTTTATTCATATATATATGATCAAATTGGGATATCCTTAGTACACGTGTTATCAAACCAGTATCAAAAGCCCCCCACTCCCTAGTCCGATCGAGCATATCAAAGAGCGGGCTAAGGGAGTAGACATATCTTTTCATTGCTCATGTTTTAGACTGATCTGAAGCATCTCACAAGCAAGATACATCTCTTAGATGCTTAAATGAGTTGGTGTCGATAATTAAATGCCTTCGCATATTGCTTGCTAAAATGCTTGCGTGATTTTACAGGCTAGGTAACTTGTAGCGAGAATCTTGAAACGTATAAATAATATGTCTAAATGATAAGCTCAATATGATGACATCCAAGGGCCAAGATGATGACGAGCTGAAAACTTAATAACTGGGTAAAGCTGTGAGATGCTTCGTTGGTCAAAGACTTATGATATTCTACCTTATTAATTAAGGTGTGAAATCGACCTTCTTCAATTTCTTAATATGTTTTATAAAGCTTCCCAGCCTCTAATGAAGATCTATGGATACTTTGCCTTTATTGTAAAGGACTTAGAGAATCTCTTCAATTGTCGAAGACTTAATTAGTGATTAACCTCATTTAGAGATCTTTAAAAAGTTAGCCTCTCCATCTGAGGAATATCAAATAAGTAATAATTTCCTTGTCCATTGAGGTCTTATGAAAATTTTCCTCTTTAGAGGTCTTCTAGTAATATGCCCTATTAATATGATAACTTTATAAAGGATTATCTCAACATATAGGATCAAAGGAATAGAGCTCACCTTGTATGATTACAGAACCAAAGAGATATAAGCCTTCTCATATGAGTTTTTGCCTCACCATACTGGGATAATGTTATAAGCCTCGTCAAGTGGAGCCTCATCGAATGGAGTCTTACCTTGCTATACGAGGTTGAAGAGACATGCCTCATCGTGTAGGGTCAAGCCTCGCCACACGAGGCTAATAGGATATAGGTCTTATAGTATGGGATCATGCCTTGCCATATAGGATCAAAGAGATAGGTCTCGTCAATTAGGGTCAAGCCTTGCCACACGGGGTCAAAAGTATGGGCCTCTCCGTGTGGGATCGAGCCTCGCCACACGGGGGTAAAAATAATTGACATTCTATATGGCAATGCTTCACCATACATTGTCAAAAAGATGGGTCACTCCGTGTTGGGCCGTGCCTCACCCCAGGGGCTGATAATAATATATATATTGCCTAATGTTCATTAGGTCTTTGTTACCTTGCCTTGGCAAGGTCTTTTGTATAATGTATCTTTTATCTTCAAGAAATTCCACCTCTTTAATTGAGAGCTATCATATAAATCTACCTCTTTAGAAGTCTTCAAGAAAATCTAACTCAACTTGCTTTGCCAAACGAGGACTCAGATAAATCACCCCCTCATGGGGCTTTAACTCAACTTACTTTGCCAAATGAGGACTCAGATAAATCACCTCTTTAAGGGCCTTCCAGTCAACTTGCCTTGCCAAATGAGGACTTAGATAAATCACCCCCTTAGGGGGCCTTCCAGTCAACTTGCCTCACCAAATGAGGACTTAGATAAATCACCCTCTTAGGGGTCTTCCAACCAACTTTCCTCGCCAAATGAGGACTTAGATAAATCACCCCCTTAAGGGCCTTCCTTAGAAGGGCCTTCACCTGTCTTGCAGGTCTTTGGTGCCTCATTTGGAATAACTTTCGTCTATCTTGCAGGTCTTTGGTGCCTTCTTTGGAAGAACTTTTGCCTGTCTTGCAGGTATTTAGTGCCTCCCTTGAAAGGACTTTCATTTATCTTGCTAGTCTTTGGTGCCTCCTTTGGAAGGACTTTCGTCTGTTTTGTAGGTCTTTGGTGCCTCCCTTGGAAGGACTTTCGCATGTCAAGCAAGTCTTTTGTTCTTCATCAAAAAAGTGTTTGCCTTTCTTGGAATGACTTTTTTGTGTGATGCTTTCCAGGTGATCTTAGTGAATTGACGCCCCACACTAAATTATATGTTATCATTTTCTATCATAAGAAAGGATTATACAAGAACATATATATAAACTGCAAGATCAATGCACAATTTATGAATCATGTCTTCATGTAAAAATGCTTATTCTTGACCTTAAATACTAGTTCCATAGAGTATTCATACTCATAATGAATTCATATAAAGTATCAACAGACTAATAGATAAAGCGATTAGCATATATAATAGAGTTATTATCCGAAGATGATATATTATAGACTCCAGCTAATTTTTATTACCTATGATACAACCATTTAGTATAATCATTAATAATGCAGAGTTTGTGATTAAAATTAGTGAAGAATTTTGTCAAAGTGGGTTGCCTTTAATAGATGAAGTTTCTTGCAACACTCATTGGATATTACTAGAAAACTTAGATGGAAACATTTCAGTCTCAGCCCATCACTGCCCACCTCAAGCCAACCTTTCGATTTCCTCTACTGCACCCCCCAATAACAATATCATAAATGCCACCAATCACATTTCTTATGAACTACCTACTCTGGGCCCTTGAACCTTGGGTCGCTGATCCAATCCCTTATCCCTTCTTCACCTCCTCTTTCCATCCTTCACCTGGGCCCAGGTTCTTTGCCCTTTGTCCCCGTGTTTAAAGTTCTCAACCCAAAGCCCATGGACTTTAACCCACTTTCAGTTGTTTCTATTCCCCATCCTAATCTCTCTAAGACCTTACCATCTATAGAATTTATTGCCTCTTCTCACCTTCCTAACCAATACCTGCCTTCCTCACCCATCAGCCCTGATCTGACCTTTATTTCTCCAACCCCGACCCGATTTTTTTTAAATGGTTCTCTCCCTCAACCTTGCACCCCCTTCAACCTCAGTCCCTAACCCCAAAATCAAAAAAGAAAAAGCGGTAGACCAAGAAAAGCCTCTTTGCAAAAATCAATGCTTTGAAAATCTCTAACGCGTAAAATTCCCAAAGCTTTCCCTCACCTTCCTAATCCAGCTCTTAAAAATTCATTGTCTGATGGTAACATAGCCAATATGGATTGTGTCTCACTCAACCCCTTACTTGTTTTCAACCGGTTTCTCCATAGAGACCATGCCCAATCCTTAATCAAACATGTTGTATTGAAAACCATAATTCAAGACAACATATTACCTCTAAAGCTGATGTTATATGGGACATTGGTACCCAATTGGGGTTGTTTGAAAAATCCAAAAAATCAGAAATTATATCAAAAATCATAAAAATTGTTGAAAGAGAGTCCTCCTCTTTTACTCAGCTTATTGAATAATGAAGCTGCTATGTTGGAATAAATGGGGCTTAGGATTAAATCCTAAGTAAAAAATTGGAAACATAGCCTTAATGTGGACTTCATTGCAATTTTGGAAAGCAAATTGGATAGCATTTTAGTTCATATTATTGAAAAAGAAATTGGGCCAACATTGATGCAGAATGGATATGTGTTTATGCCATTAATTCAGCAGGAGGAATTTTAGTCTCCTAGACAAAGCAACTTTTGATTGCACCTCAAAAAATCATAATAACAATTGGATATTAGTCAAATGTAATTGGTTGGCTTCTAATTTTTAATGCATGATTGTCATTGCATATCGACCTTTGGTGGAATCTGATCGAATTGTTTAGTGGGAAGAAATTGCTGATCTTTGTATTTTGTCTAATATACCTTATTTCGTAATTGGTGATTTTAATGAGATTTTGAAATATGATGAAAGAAGCATTGGAGTAATATCTTATGTTGGAGCTAATGTCTTTCAAAACTTTGTTGAGTCCTCTAACTTAGTGGAGTTGCTATTGTCAAATTGTAGATATACATGGAGCAATTGTAGGTGTTCTAGTAGGATTAATAGATGCTTTACTGAAACAAATTGGTTGCTAAAATTTCCCAATATTTGTCTTGAAGCTATTAAAAAGGGTCTTTCTAATCATTCTTCCTTATTTGTAGAGACTAATACCATCAATTGGGGGCCAAAACCATTTCATTTCTTGGATTGTTGGGTCACTCACCCGAGTTTTTTTTGAGCTTGTAGAGCAATGGTGGAATAGGCTATCTCATGTTGGTACTCATTGTGGGGCTATTCTAAAAAAGCTCACCTCTATTAAGCACTTATTGAAAAAGTGAAATTCTAATGTGTTTGGGAACCTCAAATAAAAAAAATGTTGCTTTAGAAGAAGAAATTGATTCAATTGACTGCAACTTAGAATCTAATCCAGTAGATGAGGCATTGATTTCAAGAAGAATGGCCTTGGTTTTAAAATTATGGAAGTTGCATAAATAAGAGGAGATTCATTGGAGGCAATTGTCTAGAATAAAGTGGTTAAGTAGTAGAGACTGAAACACAAAATTCTTCCACATTTTAGCCACAATTCATTAAAAAAAACAAATTTCTAAAATCATGGTTAATGGCTTGGCTATTCAAGATCCTTTTTTAATAAAGACTAACATTATTGCTTTTTTCAAGAACCTTTTCTCAAAGGAGGATTGCAACAGGTCACCGATCATGGGCATAAGTTTTAGGAAACTAAGCACTCACTCGACTACTCTTATTGAAAGATCATTTTCTATGGAGGAAATTAAAGTAGTAGTGTGGAGTTGTGAAAGTTCAAAGGCGACTGGACCAAATGGCTTTAACTTTACATTCATCAAAGGATGTTGGAACTTCATATATTAGGATGTTTTCCATCTTTGTGAGGCTTTTCACTCTTAGGGGTATCTACCTAAAATCATTTGCTCTTCATTCATTACCCATGTCCCTAAAATAACAGGAGCATCACATCTGAAGAATTTAAGACCAATAAGCCTAATTGGATGCATTTATAAAATTGTGAAAAAAAAAACTCTATCTCTTAGGCTTAGAATGGTGATTGGTGAAATCATAAGCGAGTATCAATCAACTTTCATAAATGGGAGATCGATACTAGACTGCATCCTAGTGGCCAATAAAGTCATAGATTCTTGTTAAAAGTTGAAAATGAAAGACGTCATTCTCAAACATGACATCGAGAAAATCTTTGATTCCATATATTGAGAATACTTACTTCAGGTTATCAAGGCATGGGCTTTAGGGACAAATGGATTGGTTGGATCTAGAAATATATGACTCAATCATCAGTAAGTGTTTTAGTCAATGGTACTACTACAAAATTCTTTGATATGCACAGAGGAATTAAATAGGGTGATCCATTATCCCCTTTCTTATTCATTAAAGCCGATAATGCTTTGGGTTAGATTTTTTACAAGGAAAATACCTTGGGTCTTGTTGGAGGTATTGAGATTATGAGTAACAGTCCATCTATTCCCTTCATTTAATTTGTTGATGATACTATTGTTTTTTGTCTGGCAAATTGCAATTACTTTAGAATCTGAAATGGATCCTAAGGTATTTTGAAATCATTTTAGGGAAGGTCAACTATTCTAAGAGTACCTTAGTGGAATTAACACTGATGAAGAATGGAACTCACAAGCTACTTCAATCCTAAACTACAATTCTTCCAAGTTGCTAATCAAGTATCCCGGTCTCCCGCTTGGTGCTAACCCTAGGAGAAAGGAAACTTGGGCTCCCATCATTTCCAAATTTAAAGCCAAATTAGCAAGTTGGAAATCTCGAAACTTATCATTAGCAGAGAGATTAGTTCTCATTAAGTCAGTGCTTAAAAACCTTCCTATCTATTATCTATCTTTGTTTAAAATTCATGTTGGTGTTGCAAAAGAAGTTTCCAAAATTTAGAGAACTTTTTTCTGTAATGGTGCATCTGAAGGTAGGAAATTACATCTAATCAATTGGTCAGTGATTCAGAAGACTAAAGCACTTTGAGGTTTTGGAGTGGGTAACATACTTGATAAAAACAAAGCTCTTCTCTTTAAAAAGATATGGAGATATTGTGACAAATCCTCTTCACAATGGAAAAATATTGTCAACATATCCATCAATTTCCCACTGACCAATTCAATTTGTTTGGAGTGGTATCAAAAAGGCTACATTGGGGGATACTGACTCTCTTAAAGTGATTAAGCAAGGCGTGCGATTTTGGGCTGTAGATGAAAAGACCATATTATTCTAGATACATCCTTGGCTTGGTGACTACTACCAGTTTGATAAATAACCCAGAATCTTTTCAATGAGTAACTAGGTACATTCTTTTATTTTCAATATGGGAAGATTTATTGATGGTAACTAGATTTGGGAATTTGATTGGAGGCAAAATCTCTTTGAATGGGAAATTCAACTTGCTAATAATTTAAAGACTAATCTTTTGGGTATGCATCCCAAGGTGGGATCGATGACCGTTTGCTTTGGAGTCTCAATCTCAAAGGAGTCTTTATAGTTAAGTCCTTATGTGCTCAACTTGAAATCAATGTAGATAATGTCACCATCCCTCGGTGGCCACAGGTATGGAATAACACTTCTCCTCCTAAAGTTGAACTTCTTGTGTGGATGATTATGCATAATAGGATAAACACTAGGGACAACTTAGTGGCTAGAGGCATTCTTGACTCTACTATGGTTTGCCCATATTGCAATTCTATGCTTGAAAATGTAGCCCATCTCTTTCTTGGTTGCATTGTCGTTTGGCATATTTGGTGTAAAATTTTCAATTGGTGGAATTTCTGTCGGTGCCATTCGTGCTCGGTTTCTGATTTACAGGAGCAATGGTTAGTGTTGTCCTCTCATAAAAAAATTTGAACTCAAATGCTGGAGGATAATTTTCTTTGCTACCCTTTAGACTGTTTGGATTGAGCACAACGTTCACATATTCAATAATAACTCTTTCAATATAGAAATAAAAAAATGTTTGATTTGATTATAATTAGAGCTATTCATTGGATTACTGCATTTGCTCAATCCTTTCCTTTCTCCCCTAATCATGTCATCCTAACAGTAGATTGTCTTAAAAATTGGAAAATCCAATAGTTGCTAGACCTGTAACCGCCTAGATTCCTCCCCCTTTGGATATTCTGAAATGGAATGTAGATGCAGCTGCTAGGGGCAGCCTGGAGAGGCTGCCATAGGTGGGGTCTTAAGAGCCAATGATAGAATATTCTTGGCCATCTTCTCATGCCCGGTTGGCTCCCAAACATCTAATGCAATGGAATTGATAGTCATCCTTAAAGCCATAGAGATCTTGTTCTCTAGTAATTTGCTCAAGGTAACAAGGTCATTATTGAATCATATTCAAAAAATGCGGTGAATTGGGTGAAAGGGGATTTGACTAATTGCCCATGGAGACTTTGGGATGCCCTTGACAAGTTTAAAAGTCCTTCTGGAATCTTTAGTTCCATTGAATTTTATCATATATTTAGGGAAGCAAACTCGATTGTGGATGGTCTTGCTAAATTTGGTATGAGTAGAAACTCTGAGCTTGTTGCATGGTTGTACCTCCTTTCTTAATTCTGTCTTTTGTTTTAGTGTTTATGGCTCCAGTTACTGCTCCCTGAATATTAATTATTTTCAGCCAATTGGCCATGCAACTACTGGCTGTTTCTTGATATGATGATATTGCTAATCTTGTCTTATTGTAAATTCCATGCATTTGTTTACAAAACAGGGGAGATTTGCTTTCTGATGTGGACATTAAGCAAATATTAAGGGCCTTCCAGCTGTTGCCAACATGAAGTTATGATTATAATTTTGCTCCTGTGACCTTTGTCAATTCATTTCAATGATTGTACAATTTTTCTCTTAATTTTGTTTCTGTTTTGTATTTTGAGATATTTTAGCATGAGATTTTTTCGCATAATATTAGAGCACGTAGATCGTATGTATCAGAAAGCCTATTGATTGGATTAGTTTTGAACTCCTTTGTTATGATTTTCCCCACATAATAATAATAATAATAATAATAATAATATATTTGCTATAAAAAATATAATTATAAATACACATATAATCAATTATTCTTATTTTGATGTAATGATTAATACACAATAAAATATATGTAATTAGGATTACTTAACTATATTATATTTATTTAATTATTTTTTAATTAATTTAAATTATTTTTATTATTATTTATAATTATAATTAATATTAAATTATTTTATTAGTGACGGACTCTGGTAACCCAATCACCGGACTCCGATCACATGCCACCAGAATACGATGATAGGTGATCGGAATCCGAGGGCTAGTTGTCAGAATCAGACGGTCGGTCTCTAGAACCTTGCAATATAATTTAATTATTATAATCATTTAAAATTAACATTTGATAATATTTTTAAAATAATTTAGATAAAAAAATTTTTAAATAATTTAATTTATATAATTATTATAAATTAATTAAATATTAAAATAAAAATATTTATTACATTATATTTTTAAAAAAATTTTTTTGAGTGGAAATTAGAATTATATTAAGAATTCAAAATGTCAGAATACAAACACTCCTCTAAACAACTAGGAATCACAAACGATTGATATAAGCAAGCGTTGAAATGAGTTGCACTTGTAAGAGAATGTGGCGACATATTTGCTTGCCTCTTTACATGATAGAGAGAGAACTCTCCATTTTGAAATAAAGCTTTACAGTCTAATAAAATGCAATCAAGTTCGGAAAAACTAAAAGAATTAGAATTGTATTTATTACTTGTTTACAATCCATATTGAAAATAACTCTATTTATACCAAGACTGAGCACCTACTAGATTGCAGAATGAAAGGCAAGTGCTTCTCCTTCCGCCACTGAACACCAAACCTCTATCTTTTGAGAGTTGCATGCCATAAAGGAACCATCGGATCTGCATGCCACCATACCCATCCTTATTGAACCTTGAGAGAAACTGGCATCGACGTTGCACTTGATGAAGCCGGAAGCTGGACATCGCCACTTGATCTGCTGCTGAGGGAGCACTACTACTGATTAAGAAATCGCCGTTGGACTATGTACAACACACCACTCCTCCACAAATGCTCTTGAAGCTCCCATTGCCTGTTGCGGAATAAGAAGAGATGCTTCCCAACATTTCTGGTTCCTTTATTGCCAAATCGTCCGCAAGAGCCAAGACAACTTTTCCAAGTATTGAATCTGGCTTAATTCCATTGTTGTAAGTACCCATGATACAAAAGTATCATTACTATTAGTAGGCCTAATCAAATTTGCTTCCTCCCAACATTGAGTAGCATAAGGACAATAAACAAATAAATGCCACATATGCTCAATACCAATACCGCAAGTATCACAAATATAAGGGACGTCAATGCCTTTTTCTTGAAGACGAGTAGAGTAAGGCAAATAGTTTCTGCAAAGTTGCCAAATAAAAATTAGAATTTTTGGAGGTAATAACAATCTCCAAAGTCTTTTCCAACTTGGACTACCAATTTCCTCTCTATTCTTGAAGTTAAAAAGCATTTTGTAATAAGATTTTACTGAATAATTCCTAGAACGCTCATGATGCCACACTAAATGATCCTCAACTCTCCTAATAGGCAAAGGAATATTGCAAACTCTCTTAGCTTCTTCAGAACCAAAAATCCCATAAACGAAAGCTTCATTCCAACTATTGCCCCCCTCCTCCAATAAATCACAAACTCTCAAGTTATCTAAACCCAAATCATTGGAGGATCTAATTCTAAACCTCTCATTCTCTCCAACCCATTGATCTTCCCAAACCTGAATTTTCTTGCCATTACCTACCCTCCATCTAACCCCCATTCTCACAGCCTCTCTTGCACTCCCCACACTTCTCCAAACGTAACTAGGATTAGCTCCTAAACTAGTAGAAAAGTAGTCACAATCAGGAAAGTATTTTGCTTTGAACAAGCATGCTACCAAAGTATCAGGAGATGTAAGAAATTTCCACCATTGTTTACCTAATAAAGCCAGGCTAAAGGCCTCTAAATCTCTAAACCCCAAGCCTTCCTCACCTTTGAGACACTCAGTTTTTCCCATCTCCCCTACTTCACTCTCCTCTTATTCTCACCACCCGAACTCCACAAAAAAGAATTGAGCATTTTTTCAATATCATCACAAACAAACACATGAATCAAAAAGACACTTATACAATAGTTTGGAATAGCTTGAGCCACTTTTTGATGAGGACACTTCTACCCGCCCTAAACAATAACCTATTACACCACTGCTAAATTTTATTCTACACTCTCTCTAATAAATCCAAAAATTGCTCTTTTAGACCTTCCAATTAACGAAGGAACTCCCAAATAGCGACTAGTTACAAGGCTTTGACTTACCCTTAGGCTATTGCTCAACTCATATTGTTTATCAACCTTGACATAAGAGGAAAACATAATATCAAACTTTGTGAAATTGACCGATTGACCTATCACTCTCTCATAATTATTAAGAATTTCATGGACTCTCCTAGCCTCATCAACAATGCTCTTAAAGAAAATAAAATTGTCATTTGCAAAAAAGAGATACAACACACTAGGAGCTTTATGACAAATTTTACACCATTAATCTCACCTCTCTCAATATATTTTTTTAAAATTATATTCAAATATAGTAATGTAATGAATATTACATTATATTTTTTATTATATTACCTAATTGATTATATTAGGTTGTATTATCGCGACCAAACATAGCCTAATTTTTCAATATGAGATTCTAACACTCTATTAGTGAGATTAAAGTCAACCTTTCAATTGGAAATTTATTGTTTATTGGGTTAATACGTTTTTTTAGCCCTTAATTTTTTCCCCCAGAATTTTAGCCCTTAATATGTTTGATAATAAATTGTTTATAAGAATCAAGACATGATTTTTTAGATTGGCCCTAACGTTACACTGGCATCCATTTTACATGAGTAACAAGTTGCTAATTTTCTCAAGGCAATGATTCAAGAAATTCCCTAATTTTTTCTCACTCGAAGAAAAAGATTTTCTTTACATGGATTTCATTTCCAGTAACTAATAAATCAGAAAATTACTGAAAAAAAAAAGTTCTAAAATCAATTTCTCCACCAGTTAATACAATGATCCCTATAAAAAGATTAAAAACATCAATTATCACTAAATTTTGATAATATCTTCATTTCAATTAGTAAACTTTAATTTTTTCTAATTTAATTACTAATCTTCAATTTTATTTATACCTGCAAGTTACTTCGAAATCTGACGGCACACATGACAATCAAAGTCTGACATATGATGACATTTAAACTGACACATCATCAAATATTAACAAATCAGCCTTCAATAAAGAAGGACTAATCCATAGTTTTCAGATCCGATCCTTCATCATACAGTGCTTCATCTTCTTCATCTATTTCTAATCACAAACATGGAAATCTACCTGATCTTGGTACTCCAACCATCATTCTTCCTCTTTGGTATGATTTTCTACTAAAATTTATTCTGAATTAGGTCTTGCTTTCAAGCTTCTATATGGAGATAATGATGGAATTATTTCGAGAAATGAATTGGTTGCATTATTAAACCGACTTGGTATCAATAAGAAGTGGATACGATGTTAAACAAGGTTGATCATGATGATTATAGCTGTATAAGCATTGAAGCTTTGATGAATCAGATGGGCTCAGCTTATGAGCCAGCTGGAGATGATGAGCTTAAAGTAGCTTTTAAATTCTTTGATACAGATTGAGATGGGAAAATTACAGCTAAGGAATTGTTTGGAGTTTACACGGAGATGGGTTCGTATGCTTTCAGGACTTTGTTCGTATGATGGAGCTTCAATGATGATCATGATTTGTAATAAGATTGTGTGATGGTTGTTTTTTTTCCCCTTTGAATTAGTGATCGTAGGGTGCTGATTAGGTGAGGGAGATGGTAATATAGGAAAAAATTAATTGTTGACGGCCCTGATTTATTGATCGTCGGGCAAAGATTCGCATCTCTCTCTCTCAGCCGTATACATATTATATAATTCTTGAATGTTTTTTATTTTGTGTTTTGTTTTTCTTGTTTAATTTTACTTTGGGCAAACTGCAATTAATTGATTCCATCTGAAGCATTGAATAATTTAATTGGCAGGCTATTTTTATTTTTGGTTAAAAAAGAGTAAGGTGGCATGGTATGGTGAGTGTCAATTTTTAATGAATGTTAACTTTTAAATTATGATTGCCGGGATTCTAACTATCCAAAAGTACTAATGATTTGCCGGGGTACACAAAATTGGAGGATTATGACTAAATTAAAATTTAATAACTGAAATGAAAATTTTGTAAAAATTTAATGATGATTAGAGTTATTTACCACTGTAAAAATGAAAACCCAAGAGTTAATGGATACGTACGCTGTGATGCAACGAACTTGCTTCAGCCAGCCCTTTTTATAATAAAATAAAAATAGAGTGATAAATAAATAAATTTCCCATTTGGTGACCTCAATTTGGATTTTGTCTTTAATGGTTTTTTTTTTGTCTTTAAGATGTGTGATTCTAGTCAAAATCCTGCCAGCTAATAACAACATAACTTACTATTTTACTCGTACCTTGGATTATTCATATTATAAAGTTTAGATGTCCATTTTGAATGGTGAGTAATTTATTTTATACTTATTTTCAATAAATTTAAAAATTTATATACCTTGACAATTAAATTAATAATTTAATAATTTTTGAACAAAAAATTTAATAATTAAATATAAGTGATTTAATCAAGATTCTGAGCTTAAACTTAAATATTCAACTGTTTGAAATCTTTTAAGAGAGTAGCAGCCAGAAATAGATAATATGGATTTATAAACTTTTTTATGCAAAATACTAGAGGAGCATAATTGAACTCACTTTAAATTTTTATTCAACCAGACTATAAATTCAACCAGACTCAAAATGAAAAATCATTTTTCGAATTTTAAAATACTTATGAAAAAATATTAAAATTAAATAAATATATACTAATTAACATATTAATTAACGACAATCATTTACGGCAAACTCCAGCCACCACAGGCGTTCGGTGGTGGCCGGTTGCCAGAAATTAAAAAGAATATATTTTATGTATTTTTTTTTATACTTAATTATAAATTAAAAATATTAAATTTTAAATATTTTAATAACTTTTTATATAAAAAAGAAAATAATATTTTTCAAAACATGCCAAGAAAAATATTTCTTTACAATTTTAAGTATATAATCAAATAATAAAAAATAATTTATTTTCTGAGAAAAAAATATTTTTCAAAAATAAGTTATTTTTCAAAAACAAATGAAGTCTTAATATCAATTAAAATTAATTATCTTAATACCAAAAAAATCTAATTTTATTTTTTTAAAAAAGTCTTTCCTATGTTACTTATATGTCACCTTATATATCCTATCTAATTTGAAATTAACATATTTTAATTAGATGAAAAAATTATCTCTGCACATTATAATCTTATTTTGTATATTTTTTAGCACATAGGTCATTTTTTTACCTGATTTTTTTATTAAATAAAATAAATTTTTATTGATTAAATATATTTTTACTAATTTAATTTTTATTAATTAAAACTGATTTTAATATTTATTATTATTATTAAAATTAATTTTTATTAAACTATTTTTACTGATTAAATTAATTTTTATTTATTAAAATTAATTTTTATTAATTAAAAATTAAGAGAACATCTATAATTAAATAATATTAATATTATCATAATATTTCTATATTAGCTTTCAAAAAATAACATTAATATATTATAAAAAATTAATTATTTTTTTTTATTTTTACTTATCATTTTCTAAATAATTATATAATATGTATAATAATTATTTTTTATTATTTATATTCCTTGTTCTATTCACATTATAAGTTCTAAATGTATACCCTTGTTACCAAACTTCCTATAATATAAAGATAAAAATTTCCTAATTTTTCTTTTTTTTTTTCTTGCATAGCTTCCAATTATATTTTCTTTTTTAAAAAAACTATTATTTAATTATTTTTATAATATACGTATTAGTAGCTTGGATTTCATAATTTACTCCACTTTTATTCAAACTTAAATACTATTTCCAATAATCCCCTCCCCACCAAATAATATTTTGAAATTTACTTAATTTACCCTTTATTATTTATTTAATTTAATATTTATATTATGAGTAAATGATCATATCAACCTATTAAATAACCAATTAGAAAAATAACATTGAGGGTATTTGTATAATTATGTTTGTCACTCTTTTCATATATATATATATTGTAAAAAATTAAAAAGTTAGTCTTTTTTTTATCTAAAAAAGTGGATTTTCTTACATTTATAATAAAATTTTTATCCTTAAATATATATGTAAATTTATATAAAATGACTTATCAGACTGGATAGAAGTTTTTTTAGATTTTTTAATTCGATACTGAGTAATTGACATGAGATTGGATAATTGTATTATAGTTATGTTCTCTTTGGTAAAAAAAATTTTACTTAATTACCAAAATAAAAGGATTTCTTTTGAGAAAATTTGGATGGCGTTTCAAATATTTTGAACCCAAAAAAAACTTAAATATGGTGTTCAATAGTTTTTTGAACAAGTAAAAAAATATTTATTTTCCTTTTGTGGGATTATATATATTGAAACAAAATGATTTAATTCAAAAAATAATTTTTGATTTATTTATTATGTACGGTTGAAAAGATTAAAACGAAGTTCATTGATAACGAAGTGACGGAGGGTCTGGTTAAAAAAAGTACAAGCAAGATAGAAGATACATTGTTTTCATCTTTAAGCTAAATAATTATTATTAATAACAGAGTTGGCAGAGAGAAATGACAGTGGAAAAAAATTGACAAAGAGTTGAGTTTGTATACAAATAATTGAGCAAAAATTGTAAAGATAAAGGCAAACAGGGAAAAAAGAATTTCTCATTAACTGTAATCGGCTTTTTTTTTTCCTGCTACTACAACATAACTAATTGAAAAATCTTTTAAAATCCCTAAAAAGAAGTGGAGAAAAGTGAAAAAAAGAATGAATAGAAAAACCTGTAGGAAAGAGAGAATATGGAAACCAATGAACATTTTTTTTAAGGGTAAATTATTATCGAATATTGAAATTATGGCCAAATATATTGTTTAATTATCCAATTATAGAAAATGACATAACAAATTTCTACACTTTGACTCTATCATTATATTTAGTACTTCCATCCAAATTCAAATGAATTTTCTATTAATCAATATATTTTTTATTATAATAATAATTTTTTTTAATTTTTTAATAAATTTTACTACTTATTTTATCCTTAACCACCTTAATCTTATCCTACCCCTTCTTTTCTTTCCCTTCTTTTTGTGATCCCCATTTAGTAAACCAATTTTTAAGTCCATTTTTTAATTCTTAAACTTATCTTCTTCTGTTTTTTTCCATATTTGATTTTCATTTCACAGTTTCAAGATAAAAGAGTTCAATGAACCCAAAACAACAACTGGAAATCTAATCGTTAATCCACGACATTGCATCAATTACACCATAATTGAACAAATCCAACCACAATCCTTACCCAATGAACCAAAATAACAATTTCAAAAGCAAAATAATTCAAAATCCATACAGATCTATGATCCGACTTGGAGGTGAACGCCAAAGGCAATAAAAGAGAGAAGTGAAGATGAAAAGAAGGAATAAAAGAGATCAGATGGTGGAGGGGGACGATATGACGATTGCTAGTGAAAGCAGAATCTGATGGCCAATATTCGAGTCAATAAAAATCTCTCTCTTCTACCTTTTAGTTTTGACGTCTTAACAAATTTGAGTTCTTTCTTAATTTAAGCTCTGAATGGGCATTTTTTTTCCTTTTGAGGATTTTACTTTTTATTAGTATCCATTTTGTTTCAAAATTTTGAATCTTAGATTGATTTTGATACTATAAAGTGATGGGTTTTTTTTTTATTTATTTCTTTCAAATTAATAATAAAATTGATATAAAAGGAAATGGAAATGATGGTCATTATCACTAATTTCTTCCTTACATCTCCTTGATTTTTTCACCAAAAATTAAGAAAAAAAAAAAGAAGAAAAAATGATAATTGATGCTGCCAAAATAAAGAAAAAAAAATAGGAACAAAATATGGAAATGGAAAATAGAAATAAATGATTTTGAAAATGAAAACAAAGAAAAAGAATAATAGATGAGTTGTAATTGAAACAATAATGGAAAAAAAATTGAAGAAATATAAATAAATGAACGAAAATACAAAATGTGAAAAAAAAAAAAAAGGATTTTTGAAACTAAGGTTAGACAATCAATTTCTTAAAATATGATTATAAAAAAAAGATTAATACTTAAATTTAGTAGAGAAAAAAAGTGAAAATAAAATGATGACATGCAAAAAAAAAAATTTAATTATTAATAAAGGATATTTTTTTTATCTTTTTATGATAATTAATGGCAAATTTTGACGGAAAGACTAAATATAATGATAGAGCTAAACAATAAAA
>CAOJBK010229249.1:0-10342 GCA_948294925.1 Codiaeum variegatum
TCATGTGCAAAATTGAGTTTGAAAATATTTTCCTGAGGAAGCTTATTCATTCAAGTTCATTCAAATTATTTCTATCAAATTATCAATAAAAATTTGACAAGCATCAGTAAAAATGGACTTGCAAAATTCAAGCAAACAACAGTACTTTCAACGTCCCTGAGAAACAAAAAAATTCAACTCATTAGTTTAATTCATTTTTTCCTGGGGAAATCGAGATATTCAAATCAGTTTTAGCATCAAATTACTAAAATTTACCCGTGCATTAGTAAAAACTCAAGTGGCATCAAGCAAACTGAAAGACAATTTTATTGAGGAATTCTAGAAAATTAATATCACAATCTATCAGTTCAACCAATTCAAGGAAAATTTCACTTTAAAGATGAATTGACAAATTCAATGCAATTTTTTGTTGGGTAAGTCAAGATTTACAAGTCCATTTTGGTATCAAATTGCTAAAATTCCAATATTCCCCAAAGAAAATTCAACAAAATACAATAAAAAGCATCAAATTCAAGCAAATTCCTTAGTAAATTCAACAATTGCCCAAGACCTATAATTAAAAAGAAACTTAAACAAATGGATCTCTTACCTTTGATTTTTCTTGAATAGGCTTCGGAATAATCTCTATTCGAATTTTTGAGACAAAATTTGAACATGAAGTTGACTAAATTTCGGGTTGAGGAATCATCCATATGCCCCAAATCTACTTCTGTTGTGCTACTATTTCAGGCACTGTCTGTTCTTACTCTGGTGGTCGAACGGTGGTGCTTGGCAGTGGAAGATGACATGTGATGTCAAGATGGGCTCATTCCCTCGCATGCGAGAAGGCATATGCCATTTCTCTCACTTGGTGTGAGCTCGACGCCACTCCCACTGGCTGCTACTCTTGCTGGCGCGGTTGAGCAGCGAGTGGTGGTTGAGCTCGGGCTATCAATAGCGATCACGCAGGGTGGGGGGGGATAGAGACGGAGGCCTAGGCAGCTCAAGGCGAAATGACCTTATGTCGCACGCATTGGGGAGCACCTCTGGTGCTGCATGCGTCGTCCCCGAGCGCTATTGCTACTGCTGTTCTTCTTATAGAGCGCGCATCGATTCCGACTACTGCTGTTGCTCCTCCTGTGGTGGTTCAACGGCGGTAGTGAGGTGGCTCCAACGAGTCTCTTCTGATGGCTTTTTGAGAGAGGAAAGGGAAATTTTTTTTCTGTTTGGTAATGTGAACCAAAAGAATGAAATAATGAATTTATTTTTGGAAAGGAGTCTATTTGTTGATTTTCAAAGATAGAAGTTTTTGAGAAATTAAGGGAATTAATATGAATTTTCTTTTTTCATTGATTTTAATTAGTTTTGCTTAGATTTAATAATTTTCATTGATTTTGGCTTGTAAGAAGATTTGGAGCTGGAAATCATTAAGATATTGAGAAGTTTCTACACTTTCTCAAGGTTTAATTCCTCAACGTGTTTCTTTGATTTATCATTGGGTTTTGTATTAAGAGATTAAACCTAATTACTATGATGATTAATGTTAATTTGTTGAAGTTTTATTCCATTATGAGTTAATTTCCCTTTTGTCTAAGGATTTGCATTAAATAGTCATGATATGATTATGGGTGTTTGGGTATTTTGATTATGCTATCTTCTTACTTAATTGAATTGATTTCTTGGCTATAAATAAATGCTTGATCATCAATTAATTTGATTGATGGTTTAGGTGACCAAATTGCAAAAGACTATAAATGATTGACTATCGATTGTAAAATCTCTAATCCTTCATATCCCTTGCATATTTGCATCTTTTACTTTGCTTATTTTTAGTTTAATTGTTAATTTCCTTTATAACACCAAATCAAATTTACTTTTAATTGCAAAATTGAAACAAATAAGTAACCATTAGCAAGTTCCACTAGAGAATACAACCTTGGGTGCTCATTTTATACTATGATAGCTCATATACTTACAGTCACTTTTGGTCAGTATAATTTGTAGTGAATTGGTGAAAATGTCTACAGCTTGGTTAATGAAGGGAGCAAATTGAAGTGTTACAGTACCTTATCAATATTTTTGGTTCGTTCATAAAAAACATCAATATTGGCAATATTAATTGCACTTTGACTATCATAATAAAAAATAGTGGAACTAGCATGAAGAACACCAATATTGTTTAACAACCATCTAAGCTAAGGGACAACATCTATAGTATTAGGAATAACTCTATATTCTACTTTAGTACTAGAGCGAGAGACCATTTATTATTTCTTACTTTGCCAAGAAATTAAAGAATCACTTAAAAAGAAGAAAAATCTTGTAGTGGATCGCATATCAGTTAGATCACTAGTCCAATTAGTATTTGAATAAGCATGTAATTGTAAGGCAAATTGAGTAGAAAAGTGTAAACCATTAAATAGAGTTTCTTTGATGTAGCAAAGGATGTAAAGAACTACTGCATAATGAGTTGTGTAAGGAGCTAGTATAAACTAACAGACTATATGCATCTCATAAGCAATATAAGGATGAGTGACATTAAGATAACTAAACTACCAACCAATTGTGTTTAACAAGCAGCATCAGAAAGAAGGGTACGATCCATTAGGGTGAGGTAAGCATTAGCTTTGAGTGGTACAGATGTAATTCTACTATATGTTAATCCTTCTTGAGAAATGAGATTTGAAGCATACTTAGTTTGAAAGACATAATATCAAGTTAAGAAAGAAGTGAACTCCATCCCAAGAAAATAATTAAGCAATCCAAAATATTTCATTTTGAAAGGCTGACTAAGATATTTCTTAACCTCTGGAATACTAATAGTATCATCACCAGTAATAATCATATCATCAACATAGAGTAATAAAAGTGTAATAACACTATCGATTTTATGAAAGAAAGAAGTAGAGTCATACAAACTTTGACAAAATCTAACTTGAGAAATGGTTGTGCGAAATTTGGAGAACATTGCACTGAGAGCTTGCTTAAGACCATATAATGCTTGGCGAAGACAAAAAAAATTATTGTCTGGATGAGTATATCCATTTGATGGTTGCATATACACTTCTCCACTGAGCTCACCATTAAGAAAAGCATTCTTTACATCCATCTGGTAAAGATGCCATTTTTTAACATCAGCAATAGTAACAACAACAATAATAATAAGACTACTAAGAGATTTAATTCAGGAAACTAGAGCAAAAGCCTCTTCATTATAAATTCCATACTTTTGAGTATAGCCTTTTATCTATCAGACAGGCTTTATAGCAGTTAATAGTTCCATCGGAGTAAGTTTTAACTTTGAAAATCCATTTACATCCAACTAAAGACTTGCCTAGTGATATATCTACTAAATCCCAAGTTTGAGTTTTCTTTAGTACCTCTAATTATTATGCCATATCTTATTATAAAAGAGGATTACAACAAGCCTAACAAAAAGTGTGAGGCTCATGAATAAGACTTGTGGTAGAATAACAATAATAATCTTGAAGATGAATATATTTGTCTTACTATATTTGACTATCTTAACAAAGGATTTTCAAAAATCTTAAAGAGGATAGAGTTAGATCAACACGTAGAGAGACTATTTCTAGATCAACAGATGTGGCAGACTCATTGGAACAAGGAACCAACATTTGTTGATAGTGTGAGCTCGAGGATAGAACCTTCATCAGAATCCTCGGGGAATAATTAATATGAGGGATTAGTAAAAAACATAGAAGAAGAGGTAATAAAAAATTATGACATTGTAGAATAATGTTATGCTCCCAAAAAACCACATGATGAGAAATGCATAAGCGTTTTGTAAGAGGATCCCTATACTTATAACTTTTATAAGTAGTAGAATATCCAAGAAAGCAACACAATTGAGATCGATGTTGTAAGTTATTATATTCATATGGTTGTAAATGAACAAAACAAGCCTAGGAAAAAGTTCTTAATAAATTATAGTTTGGAGGAATTTCAAAAAGACATCCATAAGGAGATTGACTATTCGTAAAAGATGAAGGAATATGATTACTATTATGAATAGTTATAAGAGTAGCTTCTACCTAAAAAAGTTCAAGACAAGATGAAGAAATTGTTAAGAATAATTTCTAATATGTGCCTATGCTTTCACTTATCCCTACCATTTTATTGTGAGGTACTAGGGCAAGAATGTTATAGAATAGTACCTTGCTCATTCAAAAATATAAGATGGTTTTATTCTTTATATTCTATAACATTATTAGACCTAAGAACTTAAATAGTGCAAGAGGATTTAGTTTTAACCATATGTGCAAAAGTAGAGTATAAGTCAAGTAGTTCAAAATGATTCTGCATGATAAAGAGCCATGTAAATCTAGAAAAATCATCAATAAAGATAACAAAATAACAAGATCCACCAAAAGTAGCAACAAGAGCTAGTTCTTAAATTCTAAATGAAATAAATCAAATGGTTCTAAAGATACCAAATCACTAACAGGAAATGGCAAATGAACTTATTTTACAAGTTGACATGATAGATAATTTATTTATTCATATTTCACAGTACCTAACATGCAACTAGAAACAAAAGGACATAAATGACTAGAAGAAATATAACCCAAATGAGAATGACAACATGTAAAGAAACCATAGTAGATGATATAAAAACTATTGATGGAGAATCAACTTGAAGAGAAACGAGCTCAAACAATCTTCTAACTTTATGCCCTATCCCAACGATTTCTTTGGTTTGTGGATCTTGAACATCACAACTAGAAAAAGAGAAATGAACTTTGAGAATTCATAATTAACAATTGATAACAAAATTAAATTGACTTTAGGAACACGATATGTATCTGTTGGACCCATATTTGTAGTTTTTAGGCCTAATATGGGCTTTAGAAACAAGGGCCCAAAAAAGCAAGTAGACAGCCCACAATGGATTTTAACATGTGCTTAATGTAAAGAAATGGAGTAAAGTGATGGAAAAGTAACTTTTTACTAAAGAAAGGGTAGCTACTTTGAGTGAAAGTAAAGAAATAGTTGCTTGGAATAAAAGCAAAAAGGTGACTTCTTCTCAGGGAAAAGTTAGTTATGTTGTTTTGGGTGGAATAAAAGAGTTTCTTCCAAGAAAAGAAATGGTTTCTTTGCACCAAAGAAATCTCCACTATAAAAGCTATTTGGATTGAAGATAAAGAACAAATAGCAATCAAACAATCAAAGACTCAAAGTTAAGCCAATTTGCATTTCAATTTTCGGTCAATTTATCAAGCCTGTCGGCTTTTATCCTTTATTTTTTTTCACAATCTAGTCAATTCAATAAGCCTTTTGGCTTTTATCATTCACTTTTAACAATTATGTCAATTTAGTTTTTATCATATTATTATTAGTGTAATCCTCTTACACTTTGTCGAATTTTATGGCAATAGGAGAAGCTGTGTTAAGTCTATCCATGAACCTTTAAAACCTATCCCTTGATTTTTACCCTAATAGTTTGAGAAGTCAGATATAAGTGATTCCTTCTAAGAGTCACTAGCACACCAATTATCAAATTTCATAAAAAAAGGGCAATAATTTTTTTTCTCAATTGATATAATTGCCAATTAGATAGTCAAAGACTTAAAGTCAAGCCAAAAAGATTGTTTCCTTTTTTATGAAAATTGATAATAGGCGTGCTAGAGACTCTTATGGGTCTCACCTGTATCTGACTTCTCAAACAATTATGGTAAAAACCAAAGGAATAATATCTTAAAGGTTCTTGTATACACTAAATGCAGCTTTTTCAATTTCCACAAAATTTACCAAAATTTCAAGAATACAAGTAAGAAATTGTATTAATGTAAGAGGATTACATTAATAACAATGTGTGAAAAACTAAATTGATAGGATTTTTAAAAGTAAATGATAAAATCCATAAATTGATAAGATTTGCAAAAAATAAAGGATAAAAGCCCACAGGTTCGACAAATTGACTTGAAAATGAAATGAAATTGGATAAGATAATTGGCTTGACTTTGAGTCTTTGATTATTTCATTTTTTAATTGTCTATTTTTGTGTCCCTTCCATTTAAATGCCTTTTATAGTGGAGATTTCTTTGGCATGATGAAACCATTTCTTTACTTGGAAGCAACTCCTTTCTTTTCTTCCACCCAAAGCAACATAACTAATTTTTCTTTTGGGAAAAGTAACTATTTCTTTGCTTTCACTTAAAGTAATATTTCTTTAGCAAAAAGTTAATTTCCCATCACTCCACTCCATTTCTCCACATTTACCACAAGTTTGAATTCATCATGGGATTTCTATTTGCTTTTTTGGGCCTTTACTTCTAAAGCCCATATTACACCTAAAAAACTACAAATATGGGTCCAACAATTTCCCTTCACAGATGTTAGGCTTGTATTTAAGCCTGACATCTATAAATTTAAGCCCAAACTTTTAGCATTCGACAAATCTCTCTTGGAGTTGGCCAAGTGAAAGACTTTTTATTATCAATCGCTCCAAATGAACTCTAAACTCTGAGACACTTTAATCATTTCCCATATCATGCTTACATTGAACTAGATATTGAGCATCGATATGAAATATTGTATAAATAATGGATTCGGCTTTACCCTTGTCATTTTATTGAAAAAAACTAAAGACCTACTTATTATGACATTTATCTATGTGGTCGGCCCTAAACATGTCACCACATGTATAAATAAACTATTTTAATGCATGACATGTGTTTTGGCCATGGCATTAGCCTATTACTAACATTCTTGCTTCATTCTCTATAAAGAGGTAAAATCTTTCCCATTATCCTTAGACATCCTTTTACAGGTTGTCGATGGGAATAAGAGTCTAGTTTGGTAGGTAGTTGGTACTTCACTAACTTATTGCTCTTTTTAGGAACTTTATCATCCTCCCATCTAAATCAATACTTAACCCTTTATAGTAACTCAATTATTCTTTGTTTTAATAGAGGTTGGGGTAGACTATTGGTAAAAGTAATTTGAGGCTCTTCTAGTTTTCCTAAGTTGGTCTCCTCTGAAGGATTTTGGACTTCATCTATAACACCAACCATTTTTAGTGAGGCACCCTTTAGTTCAAGTGGTTGAATTTCTTCTACCACCTCTATAAGTGTTTCTCCTTTAAATATCACAAATTTACCCATGATTCCTTACTCTTCTTCTTTTAAAAGCTTAATCATCAACATGCTCAATGATAGGATGAGTCATCGACTTATAGGGTGCCATGATAACTAACTTCTTAAAGAGTCTTCTTGCTTGTTATTTGTATTCATCCTAGCTTATGGTAAATTCTTTTAGCCCACCATCCTTGTTTTTCCCTTGGAATTTAATTGGACCAAAGCTTCGATCATAAAAACTTGCATCCACCATATATGTGTAGGTTTTAAATGGTTTTCATCAGCCTAGACTATTTCCACTTCATCTCCTTTCCAAAAAAAGAGAAATTGATGAAGAGAGGATGGCATACACTAGTTGGTATGAATCCTGTCCCTGCCTAACAAAGCATGGTAATTGGATGTAAAGTTTACAACAAAGAAGGCTGTCAAAGAAGTCTTACTTCCCACTTGAATATCCATAAGTAAAACATCAACTGTCCCTGTAACTTCATTATTAAATGTTGATATGTATACCTCTACTATTATGAGGTCCTCTTCTACCTTGCTAAGTTCCAAAACCCTTCTTAATGGTAAGATATTAACTGTTGACCCATTATCTATCAAGACTCTAAAGGTTGGCCTACTATTGAGATAAGCCTTAATATTCAATGGTTTTATGTGCTTCATCACTCTTTTAGTAAGCTTCTCAAAGATGACCCTCTTTGGAGCTCTAGGCTAAGTAGCTTAAATGGTGATGCCACTATAGATAGTTGAATCATCAGAGGTTGCCCCTCAAGCATTAAATTATCTATGAAACTCCTGTTCATCTTCACCAAAATTTTAAAATGAAGTAGGTAAGGTGATAAAGGCCATAAAGCACTTTTGAGGTACAAAGATTTGGCCTATCTTAATTTCTTTCATTGATTCTCCTTCTATGCTAGAAACTGACTTTATATCTGTATGAACATCTTACAAAGTTTGTTCCTTCCTTTTCTCTTCACCTGTATTAACTGCTTTCATTTTCACAAATGCCCTCTTTCTTTGAAGTCTCCTTTCTTTATGTACTAGTAAGAGATTATGGAAACTTCTTGTGGCGGATAACCTACCATTTTTTCTCATGCACCTTGATTAGTGGCTACACAAACCTCGATGGTTATGGGCCTTTACCCTTCTATAGTTTCGCTTCAGGTATACCCTATAATGAATTTTTATTCAATCTCTTGAGCTTCCTTGAATGTTTTGGTTTCACATTTGGAATCTTTTCCTTTCCCCTATTCATTACATTTAATAGATCATGCAAGTCAAATCTAGTGGCATGAACAAATGCCACCGGAGGGAAAGGATCTTTGTCAATCAACATTGACTCATTCCTTTTCTCAGAGGATATAAGTATCCCCTTATTGGTTCAATCTTCAATTGCTAACATGCATTAGTTATGTGATTTCAAGAGTCATGATACTTACTTTTTTCCTTCCACTTAATTTCCTCCTTTGTAGGTAGATAGTGACCCGTGAGCAGAGTAATGAACTCCTTTATAAGAAGTCAAATATCTCTTCTGTCTTTCTCACATCAAAGGTACACTATAATGGTGGTGCTTGATTCTTCTTCTAAGTTTCTCTAGACTTCAGATGTGACTGCAAGAACAATTGACAAACATGGGACCTAGAGTTAGCAAGGTCAGTGACAACAATGTCCTTATATCAACTTCTTGGAAGTAAGGACCCATTGGTTTCATTTTCATCTCATTATCCTCCCTTTATAACTCCTCATATTTTGTCACCTTTATAGCCAGCTCATAGAAATCTCAAAATTCCATTCCCTAGATTTTCTTTCAAAGCTCAATGTCAAGCCCACTTTGTGCCATTTTTATGAATTTAGTCTTAGGCAAAAAGACTTTGTATTGGCTTCTCATTTTCTTAAAGTAAGATATGAATAGGTCAACTGACACTCCATTTCTCTGGGTCATTTTAGACAACTCTACAACACATACTTCAAGCTTAGCTTTGAAAACTTTAGTATGGAAATTTCTTTCCATCTCCAGCCATAAGTACATTGAGTCTCTTGGTAGTGTTGAATACCATGTGAAGAATGCCCCTATTAATGAATTTGGAAATAGTCATAATTTATAGGCATTGAAATTCTCATAGTTTTCTAGCTCACCACATTGTACTGTGAATCTAGCAATATGCAATAATTTCGACTGCCCATCTTCTCCAGAAAATAAAGTGAATTTTGGAATGTGGTATCCCCTTTTATATGGATTTTCTCAGGGAAATCCCGCAGGCGTGCTTCTCGGGGAAATCCTGTGGGCCTTATGGCCTAGAGGAACCTTTCGGATTACGCCTTCAGCATCGTGGATTGTGGTCGGGTTCCCACATTTGTGCATCCACATGTGTTCGTTGGAGTACACGTAGTGTGTGAAGTGTTTAGAGTTGCCACCTAATACTTTAATAAAAATGTTTTTCTAAGGTGATTAAGAAACCTTTTCAAATTAACTCCATTTTAGCAAATAATGTTTTCTACCCTAATTGGTATATCTACTCTTTTTAGAACCAAAGAGGGTTTGGGGATTCATGATTTGAAAATATTTTTATAAAAATAGTTTTTGTACCATTTTTAAAAGACAACTTTTATCTAGAAAATCATTTAATTTCAATTAAAATTACGATTTTTTGTGTATGCATGAACAATTATAATGACATGGATGCATGAAGAACATGTGAATACAACATGACAATCACACAAAGTAATAAATACAATCAATTTTGCCAAGGTTCCTTCCTCTAGGCCACTTCAGGTTCTAAGGAAGGCACAACACCCTTAATAAAGTGATAAAATAAATTATCAAACCAAAGAAATTAGGGGATCTCCCCTCCACTCTTATGATCTAAGAGGAGCACACATTCCCCAAAAGCAAGCCAAGCACAAAATAACAAGAATAATACAAAATGATTAAACATGATAGAATCAAATATACCAGAGACAAATATTACAAAAATAATGAAATAAATAAATAAAAATAAAGGAAAAGCAATTATGGAGTTGAAGCCGTTAAAGGCTTGTCGGCGTATCCCTTTGAATGGGAATCAAACCTCGTGTTGTTCTCCCTTCTCGAGAAGGGTGGGGGTCTTCTGGTAATAGAGGGATGATTTGATGTTCAGTAGCTAATTGATTTTAATTTATAAAAATAATTAATCGATAGGTTGTTAATCAATTCTGAACTTGATTAATGAAAATTGAATTTTGGATTGTGTTGTACCTAAATTGATTTTAGAGTTTGATTGATT
>CAOJBK010229260.1:0-20149 GCA_948294925.1 Codiaeum variegatum
ATTTTCCTTTGTAGTTGTCTTCAAAGCTCACATTCCCACCATCTTTTTCTTTAAGTTCTAATAATTTTTCTTTGTCATCGATCATATTTTTTTAGCATCCACTATTGATCACCCACTTTTCTTTCTTTGACTTGATGATCACCTACATGCACATAAAGTTGCAACTTTTTTATGGTACCCATTTTGTCTTGGGCCCACTCATGTTAGTTCCATTAGGAACCCATTTACCCTTAGAAGCATAATCTTTAGGGATATCCTTGGAGCCCTTAGGAATCCATACTTTTCTAATGGTATATGGCATCCTAAGCCTAATAGGGCAATTCCTTGGTGTGTGACCATGGAATTTACAATAATTGCATTTGATATGAACTTTATGTCCAACGTTGTTTTTATCATAAGAAGAATTTGGAAAACTTTTTTTTTCTCTTCCTTTTAGAAACCAATACTAGTTTTGTAAAAAATGTTTCTTTGAGACTTTAAGATGTTATTTAGAACCTTACTTCCCTTAGAAAACTTTTCATAAAGTTTCTTAGAGTCCTCAAGTTCCAATTCCATCTTAATTTTCTCTTCTTTGAGACTCTCATAGGATTTTTGCAAATCTTTTAATTGAGTAATGAGTTTTTGGTATTCAATTTCAAAAGATTTAGAGCTATTGCTCTTCTCATGCTCATTTTTTAATTTTTGCAAAATCTTTTTCAAATACTTGTTTTCTTTCACAATTAAAATATATTCGTACATAAGTTCATCAAAAGAACTTTGCAATTCATCAAAAGAATATGTTTGAGTGCTTACCTCATCATCCTCTTCAACATTCTCTTCTTGTGCCATCAAGCACAAGTTTGCCTCTTCTTCCACATCGGATGATTCATCATCACTCAAATCATCACTTCTGCTCCAAGCTATAAATGCTTTGTCTTTCTTCTTGTATGAGTTCTTCTTTTCTTTGCCCTTTTTGGCTTTGTAGATGTAGCATTCTTGACTTATATTCCCCTGCTCTCTGCATTCATAGCACACTATGTCATTACTCTTGTCTTTGTCTTTTCTTGACTCCTTCTTTTTGAACTTTCCCTTGGATATAAATTTCTTGAATTTCTTTACAAGCAATACAATTTCTTCATCATTATCTTCACTCTCATCACTAGCCACTTCCTTCTTGGATTGTCTTTCTTTATGTGTGGTTTTAAGTGCTAAAGGCTTCTCCTTTTTGGTTAAAGAACTTTGATTGCCTCTAAGCTCCATCTTAAACTTGAGCTTCATTTCATGCATAAGGAGTGTACCAATGAGATTCTTTACGGTCATCTCATCAATATTTGATGATGATTTGATTGCATCCACTTTTGAGTCATACTCGGCTTGAAGATATCGAATAATCTTCATTATCATGTTTTTATTATTGAAGGTCTTCCCAAGTCCTTTAAGTTCATTCACAATGGTGGTGAACCTAGTATACATGCTAGATATGCTCTCATTTTCCACAAATCTGAAATTTTCATTGTTAGAGGAGAGCAAAATCAGTTTTGAGGACTTCACTCCATCTTAAACTTGAGCTTCATTTCATGTGTAAGGAGTGTACCAATGAGATTTTCTACGGTCATCTCATCAAAATCTAATGATGACTCGATTGCATCCACTTTGGAGTCATACTTAGCCAGAAGACATCGAATGTTCTTCATTATCATGTCTTTATTGTTGAAGGTCTTCCTAAGTCCTCTAAGTTCATTCATAATGGTGGTGAACTTAGTATACATGCTAGATATGCTCTCATTTTCCACAAATATGAAATTTTCATTACTAGAGGAGAGCAAAATCAGTTTTGAAGACTTCACTTTGCTTGTGCCCTCATGTGTGTCTGTAAGAGTATCCTATATCTCTTTGGCCGATTCACAATATAAAACTCGGTTGAATTCCGTCTTATCAAGTGTGCAAAAGAGAATATTGATCGCCTTGTAATTTCTTTGAACCTTTTTCTTGATGCCTTCCATCTAATCTTTAAGATCAATGATAGCTCCATTAGTGTCCTCAGGAACATATGGGCCATTCTCTATGATATCCCATAAGTCATACCCTTGAGAACGTGCATGGAATCACATCCGGAATTTCCATTGATTGTAGTTTGAGTTGGTGAACAATGGAGGTCTTATGGAGAAATGTCCCTTTTGGAAAGGTGTCTTTGTAGTATCACTTACACTTTCCATACTCGATCGTTAGATTTCTAAATCTTTGGATTTAACAAAAATGAAACCATGGCTCTAATACCAATTGTTGTCCCAAATATGGACACCAAGAAAGGGGATGGGGAAGGGGGGGAGGGGGGTGAATTGGTGTTTAGAAACTTTTAAGGATTTTAAGATAAATTAGCCAAATTTTAGAGTTTCAAAATTTTTTCAGGTGATTAACAATAAGTATCTTAAAATGAATGATATTAAGAAAACTTAAGTGAGTGAACAAACAAGTTTAAATCACTAATTCACAAACAAGAGTAGAGCATTCAAAATAAAATATCAAGTAAATAGAGAAAGAGTAGAGAATGCTCAGTTATAGTGGTTCAGAGTCCTCCTCCTACGTCCACTCTCTCAATCCAACTAATTGAGGTTTCACTTTGAGGCCTTCAAGCTTCTAATTATCCGGGATTTCGCCCAATACAACGATTGCAATCAACTACTCTCAATCAAATGTTTTTACAAAGATTTTAAGTCAAAAGACTTATTTACAAGAAGCTAGGATAAGAATATTCAAGAGAAACCCTAGCTAAAGGATTTTCTTAAACCTAAGGATTACAATGAGTACAAGGGTTTAAGAAAAAAAAAAAGAAAGGATTGAGGTTTTTAAACAATAGAAGCAAGAACATATGCTTATGAACTCAATGGAATGATATTCTTGATATATTGACTTTGTTTCTGATTGTTCTTTATATACTTGTGTCAAAAACATTCATTTGAAGTTCTAATTGTACAAATGATGTCATTGTGTTCAGTCACTATTAGATGGGATACAGGCGTACGGCCTTGCTTGGATACAAGTGTATCTAGTAGTTGAGCTTGAAATGAAATAGCTGTTGGAGTCCATACATGGGTATCCTCCCCTGTGCATACAGGCGTATCCAAAACCCTAGAATTCCTAATCTTTACTACACTGGTATACGGACGTATAGAGTTAAATCTAAATGGGCGTATCCAACTTACCCTAGAAGTCCAGAACCATGTACTGGCATGCGGGCATATGGAATTGAGTCTATATGGTCGTATCCAAAATAGCATACAGTCATATGGATCAAAAGCATACATGCATATCTGTATGTTTTCTGCATTTTCAACAACACTTTGATTCTAAAATGTTTGTTAGTTCATTCAAAGTGTATTGGCACATATTCTAAGAATTAGAAACATTCATTAAATGTGATATGTTCATTATAAGCTTAATCTAATATAATTTAGACAAATTCATTTCATTTTCAAGTAACTACACTTATGGTTTTGGAATCATCAAAATATGAAAGATAACAATAAGTTTAATTCAATCATCATTAAAAATTAATTAAACTTTTTAATTAATCATTAATATGATTCAAGCTATGGGAATTGCTATATAATATGTGACTTATTAGATTCATGTTCTAATTAGCAATGGGATAAAGAACACTCTTTTCTTCCCACCAAGTTTGTAATCCTCATTACACTCTTAGTCCTATAAGTCATCAGTAATGCCTAGTATAACATATCATGACTATCTAATTAGAAATGAATGTCGGTGATCATATCCTTAACTTTGCATGGACCTCTCAATCATAACTACTGTACTCTTAAATCCTTTCATTACGGATTCCTGATCTCCGCTAGGGTCATGGAATAGTCAAACCCTATATGCCAAATCTTATAAATTCTATCCAATTTGAGTTTTTGATAAACCCAGTTCCTACTAAAAACTCTTTCTAGTAAACCTTATCCACTCTAGCCAGAGATTTGCATATCAAGAACAACCGAAAGTCATAGGATTCCTTCCTTGTTTACCCAAGTTAATGAATCCTTTCTTAGAGATCACTTATCCTAACATATCACTTATTATGGCCACCATATGCCATATACCAATACATGACTAGCATTGGTATGTAAGTAGTAACAAACCACAGCCACCAATATGCTAGATAACATGTCACCTCAAGTCTAAGGACTATGTGCACAATCATAATCTAGATGATACGTTATTGACAAGTTGGTAATGACCCATGTATCCATCATCTAACATCACTGTTCAACTTACTCATCCAATGAGTATGCTCACATGTTATCATAACATCACATATCTGTAGCACGAGACTCAATACCTCCATACTCATAAGTATCCCTTGCTTATCATGGATGACAATAGAGGTGAAGGTTTTCTGGATTAATGATGTCCCTATCAACAATCCTCTGACCATGAACAACCTTTAAAGTATCTGATAAAAGACAATTTGTCCCTCATATTCTCAAATTATTTGAGAATAGATTCCTTTACAGAATACTTAAGGGATATATATACGTTCGATACAAAGAATATTTCATTTAAAGAATATATATACTAAAGCTAATTAGATTTTTCATTTACATTCACATGATGTATATAAGCTCTAGGGCATATACTGCTAACTTATACATCATAAGCACTATTTTTAGTTCCCATCTATTCTAGGTTATCTTTTCAATTTAGAGTTCTTTCGAAATCATTTCTAAACAACTTTCTTGAGAGAAAACATAGTTTAGAGAAGATTTAGATTGGCTTTGTGAGATTTGTTTTCATTGTTTTTCATTATTTTCAGTAGTTTTTCTATGATTTGGTTTGTGTTAAAGATTGAAGTTGAATTTCTCTTAGGATATTGGGATTTTCTACTCTTTAATTGAGGTTTATTTTTTTAAAGTTTATTTCTTAATTCTTTCGGGTAATCTTTGTATTAAGAGATTAAGCATGATTTCTCTAAGAATTAATGATAATTTGTTGAGATCAAAATAAATCATGAACTAAATTCTTTATTTTCTAGAGATTAAAGCATGAAGTAATCTTGAGATGATTAATTGCTATTGATTCTTTAATAAGGTTTAACTTATGCTTGATTGAATAGGATTAATTCTAACAACTGATTGCTTGCTTACCAATTAGTTAATTTAGGGTTTAGGTGATGGAGTGAGAGTGGAAATCTAAACCTAGAATTATTCAATTAAGATTCTAAAATGAATCAGGAATATAAGTTTTAGTCTTAATTCCTTTGATTGATGCATGTTTCCTTATATTACTTATATGAATGCAATAGCTAGTAGAATAAGTTTTAGTTGAATGATTGCATTATACATTGGATAGTTAAACTTAATTAATTGAATCAATTTCTTAATATCATAGAAGATGGACTATGGATTGTCAATTTCTCTAGACTCGTTCATATCATTGTGTATTCCATATTTGTCATTATTTACTTGTTTACTTTACTTTCTTTTAAATCAAAAACTAAAATTCCTTTTTACTTTTAATTGCACTTTAAGAAAAAAATTAATAAAGTTGAACACTTTTAAATCCTTTGGAAATACGACCTTGGCTCTCATCACGTGCTATAATATCCTATATACTTGTGATTGCTATTTGTTAGTATATTTTGAGGCGAACACCTGCCAAGTTTCTCATTACCATTGCCTTTCGCATCGAAGGCATCATTGATGCCAAGTCCTAAATATTTTCCATTCCTGGTCTTGAAGCCTTTTCTGAAGAGGAGCAGCTATATGAAGATTTCCAATCAATTCATTTCGAAGACTACATAGAACATAGACTCTTTGATGAATCTACAGTCTTGTTTGACAAAGGGAAATACTGATCCTTCCACTTTAATCCAATCGACTACTGAAAATCCTGATGACTAGCCCCTTGAAGAAAGTCTAATTCTAGTAGATTCTGAAATGGAAGCTGAATCTAAAGAGTCTTCCTAAGCTAAAATCAACTAAGTTTGAAAATTTTGGGTCCTCCATGCAACCTATCCCTACTTTCAATTGTCAAACCATGACTTGTCCCTTTTTTGAGGCTAAATAAAATGAATAAGTTTTTTATGATCATGTTTTTTTTCTTTTTTAGTATTCCAACTAGTGAATCTGAGTTTAAGCAATCAGAAAAAGGGAATCTTAAAAAATAATAATAATAAATTAAATAATTGATGTTGTTAAAAAGCCTATTAACATTTCAAAAACAAAATTCATTACATTTTCATGCTCAAACAAGTTTAGTACAGAAAAAACATGAAGATTGCTTCACTTGGAAGCCCGGTCTCAATCCAAGTATCACTATCCACAGGATCCTAACTTATCCAGATTGCAAGCTTGCCAAACAGAAACTCAGGCACATAAAAGTTGAATGGTCACTCCCAATCAAATAGGAGGTTTCCAAATGACTACCATATGGGTTCTTTAAGCCAACCAATCACACATCATGTTTTCCATCAACTACTTCACGAAGTGGCTAGAAGCTACACCTTTCCAAGTCCATAACTCAGAAAAAATGACACACAATTCATCAAAATAAGCATCATCACTAAGTATGGTGTTCCTTTCTAATCATCACAAATAATGGCTCCTACATCCAAAATAAGTTGCCACTCTTCCACAAAAGGAGGAATCCAAAACTACAAGTCTTCCCTTAACAAACCATAGGCCAATGGAGTTGCTAACCAAGTTCTCAAACATTTTTTAGAAAATGATCAAAAATCACAAAGGTTGACATTTACACTTGCCAAACATCCTTCTTGGATACAGAACTACATTCAAATTAGCCACCAAGGCAGCACCCTACTCACAGTCTATAGTATGGAAGCAATCCTACCCACAGATTCGGAGGTTCAATCTGCACGAGTCTTCTGAGAAAGTAAAATAAATGAAATTGACTGGAAATAGGCCTACTTTAATCAACTCAATTTCATCTACGAGAAGCACATGGAAGCCTATCACCAAGCTTGGAACTACCAACTCAAGATTGCAAGGCACTTAAACAAAAGGGTCAGAGATAGAAACCTGCATAAATCTGCACTAGACCCTAGAGGAAAATTCAGACCTTCTCTGGTGCAGTCCATTCATCATCAAGAAAATCATAACTGGAAAAATATTTCATCCTGATAGACATCAACGACAACAAAATCAATCATCTAACCAATATGGATCAATTCAAGCGATACTCTATTTGAGCATTGCATCTACATCATCATCAATGTAACAAGAACTACATGGACTTGATTCTCCAAAATCATAAGTTGTATTCAAATTTTCAAAATCATTGTAAGGAGATACATAGGCAATCCTCATTGGGTACAATCCAAAGCGTATAATAAAACTCAATGTCCTTCACATTTCATCTCATTCGAACTCTTTTACAAGCATGCAAAAATAAAAAAAAATTATCAAAGAGAAAATTTAAAAAAAAAAGAATGAAACTCGCTAAGCTGAAAACCCAAGTGGATAGCTTAAGTAAAATTTAGGGAACAATCTAGGTAGAACTAAGTGAACTTGCTAAGTTAAAAACCTGAAAGGGCGACTTTGGTAAAAAATTAGAGTTTTTAATCAAAATAATGTGTTTTATTGAACTCTTATTCACCTTTTAGAACATAGAAAAGGGAACATTGAAACTCAAACATATTTCTCTAAATCACTCATCCTCTTTCAAAAGGGCATGTCAGTGGACCTCATAAATAGAACAAACAAGTCACTAACCTTTCATCCTTCAAACATGTCTCAAACATAATAAATCCTCAAAGGAAGTCAATCTCATCCTGAGTGGATCTCTCAAACATCAACATTTTCCCAATGGATTCCTCAAAACATCTCCTTGATAAGAATCAGATACAATTAAGCCCTCAAAAGGGTCAACCAATGACAATTCCTTAAGTATAGTCAACTAATGTAGAGTCGGTCCCAAATCCCTAATAGAGCAACAACTACCATCAAAGCTAAAGTAGCATCTTGGCCCAAAACCAACTAAAACTATAGGCTTCCCTTCACCCATCTGGCGTATCAGCAAAACTCCATTTCACAATCTTTTCAACCATTTGAGCAAGACCATAAGCCTTCTATCAAATTTCCTAAATGAACATTATTTTCTAAACCTTTGTATCTCATATCCATGACAGATAGGTTCATCATATCACATTTTGTGTTACTCAAACCCAAAAAGCCTTCTTGCCTAGTTGAAGCAACCAACTGACAAAGCCTTTCCAACCTCGGGCTTTAAAATAAGAAACCCATCAAAGACAACACCAATTCTAAACACATGATTCACTGAGTCTCACAAAACATATTTTGAACACTCCATAGTACCCAATCAGTCTTCATAACCTGAAACACCAAACCATGTATTGCCCGAGGTTGATTCTCTCAACATTGTTCAGGTTCTTGCATCACTTAGCTGAAGTATGGCTCTTTTATGGGGGAACTCACAAATTACTTTGTTTCTCAAAAAAAAATTTCATGAACAAAATGCTACACAATTTCAGAAAAAGTTGAAGTTTCATACAAACAATAAAGTTTTGCAAAAGTTTTTACAAAATAAAGACCCTTAGTGGGCCATACTCAGCATGCATTTCATGCATTTCCCTCTAAATTCTAGCATCATCCAACACATATCTGGGGGTATCCTCTTAAATGAGTCTTCACCCACAATGCAAAGGTACTATTACTGCTTGTCAAAGCTTAGAATCTGACGAGGTCAAAGCCTCACATGGCATAACTTCAACATTCAACAAGCCCATAAGTTCATATGGCATGATCACCGAGACCTATATGACAATTGCAATGTTTGGCATCCCCAAATTGGCACATCGTAAGCCTAGAAGCTGACATGGCGCTAGCCCTTAATACTAACAAGGCAACAAGCCTAGAAATTGATATTGTAACACCACAAACCCATAATCTGACATGGCACTTGTGGGTTCATCATCATCAAAATCATCTTTTGTTAAAAGCTAATTCAGATGTGGGGGCAGTTGTATGTTTTGTGCATTATATATATATATATATATATATATATATATATATATATATATGCACCCTAATATTTGAGTTTATTTTTATCTTAAAAAAATGTATTTAATGTGTTTGTTAAGTGCTTTTAGAGAAAATCAATAATCTATGCAAATATGGTGTTATTGGATCGAAAGACGGAGTTCCAAAGCAAGCAAGATTAAAGAATGCTGAAAAAGTCATCCGCACGAGGTTGTGCCAATGCGCACGGGGCCATGCGCCTTACTGTATAAATTGGAATTCTTTATATTTGAGGTATAGAAATCTGTATAGAGCAGAGCTTTTGGCGCATGTGGTCGTGTGTGACTAAATCGAGGCGGTGTCGACGCGATGAAAATTTGACAACTTTGATACTTTGGAGTATTTTGAGCATTAAGCTACAAATGTCTGATTGAGGTATGTGAGATACCTTTGAAAAGATAAAAGAAAGATCTACAACTCTTATGAAGACTAAAAAGTTTAAATTCAACATTTCTAGCCCAAAATTAGCCCGAAATGGGGAATTTTTTACTACTCCAATTTTTAGTATGAGTTTTAAGTGATTTATTTCCTATTTTTATTAGAATTCTTGTCCAAACTTAATTTAGTTTTAGTATAGCCCTTAAGGATACACTATATAAAGGGTTTTAAAACTTATCTTTGAAAGATAAATTCTTAACCGTACAAAACAGAGAATTTAGAGATAGAATCTTTGATTTTTAGGATTTAGACTCAATTCCTTCATATATTTCATCTTTGTTTCATAATTTTATTTCAATTTTTATTAGATTTTTTTGGCTTGTAATCAAGATTAAAGTTGAACTTCTCCAAAGAGATTGAGATTTTCTACACTTTAATTGAGTTTTATTTTCTTAACTTTATTGTTTTAATTCATCTGCGTAATCTTTGTGTTAAGAGTTTAAGCATGATTTCTCTTACAATTATTGTTAATTTTTTGATATTTAAACTAATCATGAGCTAAATTCTTCACTTTCTAGAGATTGAGCATGCAGTAGTCTTAAATGAATAATATTAATTGGATTCTTTGATTGTGTTAAACTTTTGCTTGATTAATTTAGATTAAAGTTAATAAACAAATTGCTTGAGCACAAATTAGTTTTATTTAGAGTTTAGGTGATGGAGTGAGAGTGGAAATCTAAATCAGGAACTATTCAATTGAGATTCTAAAACAAATTATGAATATAAGTCTCAGTCTTAAATCCTTTGATTGATACATGTTTTGTTTAGATTGGTTCTTTGAATTCGATAGCTGGTAGAATAAGTTCTAATTGAATGATTGCATTAAAATTTGGATTATTTAACATAAATTATTAAACCAATTGCTTAAAATCATAGAAGATGGACTATGGATTGTAAAAGATCTCTAGACTCATTCATAATATTGCATTTACAATCTTTATTTCTTTGCTTTAGTTTAATTGTTTGCTCTAAATTTATAAAATTCAAAATTCCTTTTCACTTTTAATTGCAAACTTATGAAGCAAATTAATAAGTCGTCTGAGTTCCTTGAGAGATACGACATTGGGTTCTCATCCTAAGCTACGATAGTCTGTATACTTGCGGTCACTATTGGACATTATATTTTGAAGTGAACACCGTGAACCTTCAAATTTTCACCATCAGATCTAACCCATCAATATGAACTCGTAGACTCAAATTGGACTCAAAATGGTCCCGAAATTATGAAATACAAAAATTGGGTCAAACCAAATTGACTCAAACCGGATCGAATCAAAATGACCCGAACCGAACTGGACCAAGCTGACCTGACGCACGCGTCAATGGCCTGGTGCATGTACCTAATTTTTTTTTATTTGTCTAGTCCAATTTTCCTATAAATGGGACCCTCCGGGTTACCTTTTGAACAAATTTTTTACTCCGAACCTTTGCCAAATCTTCCCAGAAAATTAATATTTTATGGTTAGAGGAGGGATCTCCTTTAGTTTTCTTTATTATTTTGCATGTAATCTTATTTAGTTGTCATTTTATTTTCCATTTGATCTATTGTTAAGGATGTATGCATTCCCTAGTACCCTTTTGGGCTAGAGGAATGACCCCTATTTATTTTTATTCGCTTCTTTATCACTTTCATTATTATTTTTGCCATTTATATATCTGTCATTCATGTAATATATCATGTCCATACATCATTTTAAATGCTTTATCATGTTCTTACACCAAGCTAATATGTTATGCATACATGAAACTATTTTTAGCCAAAACCATATGATATTTAAGCTAAAAGTTGTTAAGAAAATGAGCTCATTTTCTTAAAATCAATATTTTGTATCAATCACAAGTCTCTGAATCTATCATTTGGTTTGAGGCTCGCCTTTTTTGAAATTGGGCAAAACAACAATTGTTCATGTAGTTAAATGGTTTTTTAATCACCCTAAAAACTAATTGATTTTCTAAAGATTAAGTGGCGACTCACACAATACATAGTGCCAACGGGCCCATAAGGGGTTTTTCACACATGAGACTTGACAAATCCGATGCCATTGCACAATCTAACCCCACACATTCAGTTTCCTCAGGCTAAAAATGCCCGCGGTGCGTTGGCGACTCGAAGTCAGTCGGAGCCTCACACCGGTGAACTCATTCAGGTTGTAATTTCGAAATCATTTTTTTATTCTTTATTTTTATTTTGTTTCTATTATTCTTTGTAAATAATTCATTTTATTTATTCTTAATTTATTATCTTTTGTTTATTTATTCCATTTTTGTTATACATTTGTTTGTTATTATATGGTCCTGGAGGCGACTCTTTCTTAGCATATAATTGCTAATGGAGGAATTTGCCCGATTTACTTCTTAGAATGCTTTTTGTTAATGGTGTAAATCTGCCTTGTTTATGTTATTCTATTTTATCATTTTTTTATTTTCTTTCTATTATTATTTTCCTTACTAATGTTCGTTTAAGGGGAATATGTGTCATTCATATGACTTATGTTTAGAGGATGGATCCCCTTGGTCTTTTGTTTTTTTATTTGTATATAATTTCACTTTATTTTTAATTTACTTTTATTTATTCATTATTGAAAATGTGTGCTCTCCCTAGTACCAATTCGGCTAGAGGAGGGACCCCTGTTTCCTTTGTTGCTTTTATTTACCGCTTTTCTTTATTTCTGTAATAATCATTTTTTTATATTTTTACATGCATCATTTGTTAAATGCTATATTTGTTCACGTGTCATTTAATAAATGTCCATGCATACATGAAACCAAAATTTTTACCAAATCCTTATGATTTTTGAGCCAAATGTGTTAAAAAAAGTAAACAATTTTTTCTAAAATTAATTTTGTATCAATCACGAGTCCTAGAATCCATCATTTGGTTATAGACTGGTCTTTTCTATTGGCAAAAATATATTTTTATGGAGTTAAACTAAAATGGTTTCTTAATAACAAAAAAATGAAACATTTTTCAAAGTATTAAGTGGCAACTCACATACACACTATGTACCTAACATGCCCATAAAGGGGTTCTTCTCATGTGACATTCGATAATCTGACACCGTGCACAATCTGACCCACCACGGTTGGTTTCTTAAGGCCAAAATCCCAAGGCGTGCCCTGGCGCTCTTCGGAGGTTAAGGCCTTACAGTTGGAGACTCCATTGGGGATGTTTTAAAACTAAAAAAAAAATTAAGTCGTCTATTTTTGATACAAAACACTTTTGGCTCAAAAATCATAAGGAGTTGGTTTCATGTATCACTTCACAAAGTTGGTTTCATGCATCACTTCACATGCATCCTTATTTCTAGAAAAATAAGGATATAATGTAACATCGAGCGAGCTTCCCTCCTTGGGTCTGCTTTGCCGATAGTGAAATCATCTGCCTCAAAGCATACTCACTGATCCTTTCAGTTGGGATAAGGAGGTTACACATAGCCATTGGACCCATGCGAATCTCTTTAATTCATATGTGGTTAGGTATATCATACCACTAGTCGCTAGGTAACCTTTCAAACCACCAAACCTTAATTAATGATTAGAGTTGACTCTAAGTCCTATGTATTCTAAACTCTGATATAATTCTATCATTATGAAATCATTTTCCTTCATGTATACATGCATGTATGCATCACTACACATAAGAAACTTAATCCAAGTGAAATTTTCCAAATTGGTTTTCCCACCCTGTTCTAAAAACATACACCCTGTCTGATGTGGTCAAACTTCTCAAAATATTGATACCTTATCTCTTTTTATCCAAAGGTCACCATGTTTTTCAACAACGAGAATGCACCCAAACCCATAACTGCTGGTGCAACTACTCCTCAAGGTGACATTGCCACCATGCTAGCTGAGATCCTTAGGAAACAAGATAAGGCCCTCATAAAAAAACTAGAGACCATTACCTCCATGATGAACACCCAAGAGGAGATAATCCTGAGTAAGGTCTAAGCCATTATGGCCTAAGTTGGTGTTCAACTTGCCAATAATGCATCTACCTCCAACGACTCTAGTAAGGAGCCCATAACTAAAGATGTTGTCATTACACCCCCATCGATTACACTAACATCCCCTCTTATGGAACCTTTCCGAAAAGGGGCCCAAAACCATATTTTGCTAAAATTCATGGTTCAAAAATATGAATAGATTCAAAAGACCTTGAGCACATCCAAAAAGAGAGATGATATGGTTGATGTCAAGTCCCTCAACTTATTCCCTAATGCAAGGATGCCTTCTAAGTTTCAAATGCCAATCTTTGAAAATTTTGATGGCACAACCTGCCCCAAGACACATATGAAGATTTATGATTGTGCCCTTCACCCCTTAAGCATGGATGGTGAGCTTCTTGCTCAATTGTTCCAATTGTCGCTTTATGGTTTGACTCTTAGATCGTTGGTAGACTTAAACGATTGCAAAAAATGGCCTATGAGCCCATTTGTAATGTTTTTGTAAAGCAATACAATTATAATGTTGAAATTGACATTACTAGAAGGGATCTTGAAACTACTAAGAAAAATCCCAAAGAAACATTTTTTGCATTCATTGCAAGATGGAGGAGAAAAAGCCTCACAAATAGTTAACAGACTGAGTGCATCTGAACAAATTGACATTATTGTGAAAAACTCACTGTCTATGTATCAAAATAGACTGATCACATAGTGTTTACCAACTTTCAAAGTTTTAATTTCCACTGGTTCACGCATCAAAGATAGAATAGATGCTGGTTTCATTAAATATGAGTCCCAAACTTCCTCCAGATTCAATAATCTAGTCCCTCAAGGGAATGTCACCCAAAAAGAGGGCAAAGTTAATGCTATTTCTTCCCATAAGCCAATTCAGTTGGAAAGGAGAAAATTCACTAACCTAGGTGGAGTTTCCCTAAGCGTTATTTACAAGAAGTGTCAAGATGGCGGAGCCATCACACCATTGGAACGAAAGCCCGTTCCAGACCCACTTCCCAAAAATTTCAACGTGAATGAAAGGTGTGACTACCACTAAGGGCCTGACCATAAAACTAACAACGGCAAGGCCCTTAGACACCATATTCAAGACTTGATTGACTCTAAATAACTTTTCCCACCTGCTCCTTTACAAAATATTAGCTCAAAACCCTCTTCTTGATCACAAATGGCAATGCCATTCTGGTGGAATTTGAGGAGGGAAACTCAACTCATCTGATTTGTGCTACTGACAATCCTTTGAGTAATTATGACTTCTCTAGAGATGACATGCCTTCCTTAGGGATTTCTATCATTCTTAATTACTCTATTGCTATGGATTACCTACCTTCCTCAGGGAAGTCTATCCAAAATGACTACTATTGTGTCATAAATTTAATGAACATAAGAGTTGAGATTGATACTATCATTTTAAGTGGAAGAGTTGTACAAGCACATGTTACTCTAATACAACCTATTCAACTAGTAGCTCCACCCAAGGGTACTCATGAACTAGAAGAGTATCCCTTATTGAACCAACTCAAGAAGACTCAGACCAACATTTCAATTTGGAGCCAAATGATGTCATCTTATCCTCATCGCCAAGCTTTTTACAATGCTTTGAATCAGTCCCAAGCTCCAGTGTACATTTCTCTAAATACTCTTTTAACCTCCTTTTCAAGTGTTACAAAAAGGGCATCCATTTCTTTCACTGATGATGAGATCCCATTTAGGGGACCCCACAATAATGCCCTATACATTAGTATTTTCACTAGAGAAAAGATTATCCTTATGGCTCTCATTGACAATGGGTTTACTCTAAATGTGTACCCAGTCAAGGTGGCAAGTTATTTGGGATTAGAAGCTGCTGATTTATCTCCCTCTGATCAGATAGTGGGAGCCTATTATAACTCTAAAAGGGAAGTTCTGAGGGTGGAAAATCTGACATTCACCATAGGCCCTGTAGATTTTAAAGTTCCCTTTCAGATCATTGATGTGCCTTCATATTTCAACTTACTTTTTGGCAAGCCATGGATCCATCAATCAAAGGTAGTGCCAACCACTTTGCATCAAAGGGTCAAGTTCCCGTTAAAAAATGGGGTGGTCACCATTATGACTGACATGTTTAGAAAGTCTAAAGTCCCAATACTATTCCATCTTGGAAATCCAACTTGAGTTTTCAGCATACCTTTTATCTAGCTTCACATTTTTTCAGTTCATCGAGACTACTGAGAGTCTAAAGGAAGCAATCTCACTAGACTTTAACCCTCACTGCAATTCTATGATTGTCAATATCATAGATAAAGTGGCCTATTTCTCTGGAATGGGCCTGGGTAAGAATTAGCAAGGAATCAAGTCCTTCGATGAGTACCCATTCTCTTCACCACTTTTTAGCTTGGGGTATCATCTAACTGATAATGAGATTTAAGAGGAAAAGGATAAAAATCGAGAAAAGTCTTCCATACTCTTAACTGGAGGGGAATATGACTACCCTATGAGAACCTACTACAAGATTTTGAATGGATACTTTGTGAAAGAGGGAGAGACGGTTTCTTACTGTGTTTTTCCTGAATCTTGGGTCTGACCTATGATTGGTGATAAGTTCTTGACTTAATCACTTTTATCTTGGGCCTGAATCCACTAGAACGTCTAAACCTACACAATGAACAAACAATGAGCTAAGAGGGCCAGGCGTGTGTCTGGTAATGATCCTCCGATGCTCAAGTCAGTAATGGATTTAGTATGCTCTTAGATCCAATGTGAATCTTTGAGAAAGTATATTTAGATAGTTTAAGGTTTAGTGAATGTAACTTGAAAATTATGATATCATGGACTATTTATAATAATTTTTGGAGCCACGTGGCACGTTGTGATCGGCCCACGTAACAGTGCTTATGTTGGACACAACCTTCTAGTATGGGCTTTAATTTACCTTTTAAGTGGCCCATATCTTTCTAGGCCCATTTTAGGTAGACCTGTATCAATGGCCTCCTTTGTTCATGAGAGGGTGAAGAATTTTATGGATTGAGTCCTCTATTTGAACAAAAATATTGTTTCATAGTCGGTGCTTCATTTATCTTCTTCGAGGGGTATGCCTTGCATTCTCTTCTTTGAGGTATGTGCCTCTCACCCTCTTCTTGAGGTATGTGCTTCGCACCTTCTTCTTCGAGGTCTATACTTGGTACCCTCTTCTTCGAAGTCTTATAACGAAGCCTAATATTGCTCTATGCTTCATGGACAGTATATATGTATTAATGTAAGTGTGGCCTCCGTAGGGTGAACTTCAAGTCATTTGTTTGATCAGGAATATCCCTTCATAACCCCTGTTTCATCATTTTTTCTTAAAGAGAATGCTTCGCATATATCTTACCTTCGAAGACTTTTCTGCGAAGCATAATATCTTTTTATGACACATGTCTTGCTTTTAATGGTAAGATACGACCACGTGTCAAGTATTAATTTCATCCTAATCCAGAAGATGAAAGGTTTTCTAGAAGATCTATATATACCATTGTCCAGCCGATTGTCTTCCATTTTTAACTTCATTTCAACTTATTTCTATCAGATTCTTGCAATGGCGCCTTCCTAGAATCAAACTGGAAACCACTGGTTAAAGAGGAAGAAGTCTAAGAAACGTAATAAAGCTCAGAATATCATACCTTTCATGGTTAATCAATCTGGGCTTAATGCCTCATCTCATAGAATTCTCCACTATCATGTCATTCTTGTAGTTGGAGTTATTGGCAATCCAGAGCTCGAACTCCAAGAACTCGTGACCGAACTTCCCCTTGTATCTGAGATTGACACATGTGGTTTTTATGTATTTGTTTCTTTTTTCATCTGTAAGATTTGCATTGTAACTTTAGAATTTCTTGTATACTTGTACGCTTGTAAGGATTTGTAAGCTCTTTTTACTTGAATAAAATGAACTTGTTTCTTTTATTACAAATTTGTCTTATTTTTCTTTGCACTTTACTTTACAGTTCTTTTCATTCTTGCTTAGGCTTTGCATATTATATCTGTATCAATGTGGCCCCCTTAGTTCCCAAGAGGATGAAGAATTTGAAGTCCTCTGTTTGAGCAAAAATACCCCTTCGCAGCCCCTGCTTCATCTTTTTTCCTTGAAGAAAAGGCTTCACCTTTTTCCTTCGAAGGAAATGCTTTCGCATCTAAATTCGAAGGATGGTGTTCACATATCTTTCTTTGAGGCTCTTTTAGGTGACAAAAGTCAATGTAGTATGACAAGTTGAGGGGACCGGGATGTCCCTTTCAAGAGGAGTATTAATGTTCTCCCCACATGCATGTACTTCTAATACTAAAGCTATCCCTTCTTTTAGTTCTTTTTTCCTTTTCCTGAAGGGTTCACAGCCCCTGGCGAGGATGTTTTTAAACAAAAGATGCAAGTTCCTGAGGCTTTGGACATTTTATCTCTTTCCTTTGCTTTAAGGATTCAACTCAGAACCCACGAAGGTGTTATGGATGTTTTTGTCTCATAGTATCACTAACTGAACGCCATCCTACACCCTACCACTACTTCTTTGCCCACCTTTCATGAGGAGGAGGCCCCTTTATGGGATCCTTTAAATTTTTTATGTAAAGAGAGAATTTTTTACTTTGTATTCTTTATACTTTGTAAAAATTTCATCTTATGTAATTCATTTATTTTATCAATAAAATGTTAATTCATTGAATTCAACTTTATTCTTATCTTTTCGTCCCTTATTGCCTAGGAACTTTAGATAATTTATTATTATTAAAAATGACAAAGGAATGTTACCTGCGAACACCTTTTATCGAGGACCTCCTCTTTGACCTTCTTTGTAGTGAGACTAAGGCTTTAGTGGAAAATGATATCCTTCTAGTGGACTTACCTCCCCGGCCCTAGAGATTGGTCTCATTGCATTCAAGAGAAGGTCTTGTGTTAATCAACTTGATTTCTTTTGCTTTGCCTCTTGCAGCTTTATTGCCTCCTAGGGAAGGACTTTTGCTTGTCAAGCTGGTCTAGGTGCCTTCCAGGGAAGGTCTTTTGCCAGTCAAGCTAGTCTTATTGCCTCCCAGGGAAGGATTTTGCCAGTCAAGCTAGTCTTGATGCCTCCCAGGGAAGGACTTTTACCAGTCAAGCTGGTCTTATTGTTTCATCTCATCAGACTTGGGTGCCTCCTAGGGAAGGACTTTTGCCAGTCAAGCTGGTCTTATTGCCTCCCAGGGAAGGACTTTTTCCAGTCAAGCTAGCCTTGATGCTTCGTCTCATCAGACTTTGGTGCCTCCCAGGGAAGGACTTTTTCCAGTCAAGCTGGTCTTATTGCCTCCCAGGGAAGGACTTTTGCCAGTCAAGTTGGTCTTATTGCCTCCCAAGGAAAGACTTTTGCCAATCAAACTGGTCTTGGTGCTTCGTCTCATCAGACTTTGGTACCTCCCAGGGAAGGATTTTTGGCAGTCAAACTGGTCTTATTACTTCATCTGTTGAAGATTTGATGCCTCCCAATGGAGGTCTTTTTGTAAATAGATAAAAACTTGTAAATTACTTAAAAGGCTTATTTTATTATAAAATTGCTTACTGGCAATACAATTTCAAATGTTGCACATTCCATGTGTGAGGAATATCTTTGCCTTCCAAAGTCTGAAGTTTGTAAGTTCCCGATCCAATGACTTGGTGAACCTTGAAAGGTGCTTCCCATATTGGGGCCAACTTTCCACATCCTTCTCGTTTTTCGGTTGCTTCGAGGCTTCTCATAACTAGGCTTCCCTCTTCGAAGCTTCTATTTCTTACTTTCTTGTTGAAATAGTTCGTAGCTCTCTATTTGAAGCTGTGTTTTTTACATAACTTCTTCTCTCAACTCTTTCAGTAAATCCAGTTCTGCCCTTCTCATGGTGCCATTGCCTTCGCAGTAATGAACCCTTCCACTAAGAAATCCAATATCTACTGGAATGATGGCTTCAGTGCCAAAGGTTAAGAAGAATGGAGTTTCTCCTATTGCTTCCCTTGGCGTTGTTCTATATGCCCACAACATGTGATGGAGTTATTTGACCCAATTTCTTCCACATCCTTCCAACCTCCTCTTGATTCTTTGGAGGATCATTCTGTTCACGACTTCTATCTACCCATTAGTCTGAGGCTGTGACACTGAGGAAAAATGTTGTTTAATGTATAAACCATTGCAGAATTCTCTAATCTTGGCATTGTCAAACTGTTTGCCATTATCACTAATCACCTGATAAGGAATTCCAAATATGCATATGATGTTCCTCCATATGAACTTAATGACATTATCGGCTGAGATTGTAGCCTAGGGATCAGCTTCTACCCACTTGGTGAAGTATTCCACTACCACCACCAAGAACTTCCTCTGACTTGGGGCCATAGGTAAAGGGCCTAAAATGTTGATCCCCCACTTTGCAAATGGCCAAGAGCTATACAAAGGAACTTACTCAGTGCCTGGGGAGTTTATCAAGTTGGCAAACTTCTGACATGACGAGCACTTCTTCACAAGGGACCTTGCATCCATCTTCATACTAGGCCAGTAATATCCTTGTCTCAGAGCTTTAGCAGCTAGAGCTTTCCCTCCTATGTGCATTCCATGGGAACCTTCGTGAATTTCTTATAGGACATACTTGGCTTCACTTGGATTTAGGCATTTCAACCAAGGAAGTGAGTAGGCCCTCTTGTAAGGGATTTTATTATGAAGGGAAAAATGAGCACTTCTCCTTTTGGTCTTCTTTGCTTCTTCTGCATTT
>CAOJBK010229636.1:0-13115 GCA_948294925.1 Codiaeum variegatum
CTATCCTCGCCAATATGAAGGGTGTCCCCTGCTTCCATTGGAGATGATCCACCACTTCCTTCGATCTAGTGAAAGTTGGTTGTCTTTGGAGGGGCAGCAAAATGTCCTGTTAATGCATTGTGAAAGAGGAGGATGGCCTGTGCTTGCTTTCATGCTTGCTGGTCTTTTGCTATATCGGAAACAATATAGTGGGGAGCTCAAGACTCTTGAAATGGTCTACAAACAAGCACCTAAAGAACTTCTGCACCTTTTGTCTCCGTTAAATCCACAACCTTCCCAATTAAGATATCTCCAGTACATTTCTAGAAGAAATTTTGGGTCTGATTGGCCTCCATCTGATACACCTTTGGTTCTAGATTGTTTGATGCTTAGAGCCCTTCCATTGTTTGAGGGTGGTAAGGGGTGTAGGCCAGTTGTATGTGTGTATGGTCAGGATTCTTCAAAACCAGCCAATAGAACTTCTAAGCTTCTGTTCTCAACTTCCAAGGCAAAAAAACATCTTCGATTCTATGCACAGGTAATATCCAGGTACAATTAAAATGGCTGCTGTGTTGGTTATGTTGTTAGTTGATCTTGTGAATTCCAATTGCAGGAAGAGTGTATGCTGGTGAAAATGGATGTAAGGTGCCGCATTCAGGGGGATGTTGTTCTTGAATGCCTACATTTGGATGAAGACCTGGTTCGCGAGGAGATGATTTTTAGAGTCATGTTTCATACGGCATTTGTTCGAGCAAATATTTTGTTGCTCTCTCGTGATGAAATTGACGTACTGTGGGATGCCAAGGACCAATTTCCGAGGGATTTTAAGGCAGAGGTAGGTGGTGGTTATTGTTTTATTGAAATACTTTTATGAAGCTGTAGGAGTTGAATGCTTTCTCATGTCTGTATCAGGTACTCTTTGCGGATGGTGATGCTGTCATACCTAATCTCACTACAGTTAAGGCAAGTGAGGATGAGAATGATGCAGACAGTGCTTCGCCTGAAGAATTCTTTGAGGCTGAAGAGATATTCAGCAATGTGATAGATGGACGGGAAGCAAAGGGGGACAGTGATGCTCACTTAAACCATGACAACTTGTCAGTTGATATAGATCATAAAGAAGTCTTTAGGGATACATTTGATGATGTCAATCACAGAGAGGGTGGGAAAATGGATTTCATTCTTGATGTAGTAAAGGATATAGCTGTGGATGATGTGAAGTACAAGGTGGATGAGAAATTAGAACCTGAATTTCAAGCAGTGAAAGATATAGCTGTAGATAATGGAGATATCAAACTAGATTCCATGGTTGTTGCTGTTAATATGACAAGTGATAAAGCAATAAAGGAAGCAACCGAAAATGTGATTGGAGATTTCAAATATATGGAGGGCGAAGCTAATGGAGAAAATAATACATCAAAGATGTCAGAATCCTCACTTCCACGGTTAAAGTTAAGTGTTGATGTTGGTATACAAAGACCTGAGAAGGTAGTGCCATCTTCCCCTAGGAGACTGCCTACATTGAATACAAAGCCTGCTGTTGCAAACTCCGCTGTTGTGAAACAAAAAATTAACCAACTTGAACCTTCGGAAACTAATGGGAAACAAGCAAAGCCTGGCACTGTACCTCGTTGGGTTGCCCCTAATAAAGCCCCTTTTGCCAATTCAATTCATGTAGCACATCCACCATCTAGGTATAATAGTGCTCCGCCCGCTCTTGCCTTTGTTGCTTCTCCAAAGAATTCCAATGCAGATGCTCGTGTAACTGATATAACTAGTCCTGTAGATTTAGCTTCAAATGAACTAACTTCCCCTCCAATTGCATTGTCCCCTCTTGCCCCAACAAAAGTTGTGCCTCCTTGCCCCCCACCCCCAACCTCATCCCGTTTGAGCATCATATCCCCACCCAAGACTCCTATTCAAGCTCCGCCTCCACCCCCACCACCACCTCCACTTCCACCTGTGACCTCATTTAGCAAGCAGAGTATCCAGATAGTTTCACACCATGCTTCTCTTCCTCCGCCACCACCACCTCCACCGCCTCCACTCCATCCATATAACAAGCAAAATATTGGAATGGTGTTGCCCCCTCCACCTCCCCCACCCCCCTGGAAATTAGATAGTACTTCAATTACCCTTGCTTCAACTTCATGTTATAATCCTCCGCCACCGCTGCCACCAACCCCTCCTCGTGCTCCACCTCCACCTACACCTCCACTTCCTGGACATGGAGCTTCCCCTCCATCACCACTTCCATTGCCAGGGCGTGGAGCTCCACCACCACCTCCTCCACCTCCACCACCACGTGCACTCAATGCTCCACCACCCCCACCACCTCCTCCTTCACGTGGAACTCCACCACCACCTCCGCCACCTCCAAGGAATGCTGCTCCGCCATATGTAGCCCCACCTCCACCACCACCTCCAATTCGTGGAGCCCCACCACCTCCACCTCCACCAGGACGAGGAGCTCCACTGCCTCCACCTCTCCCAGGCCGTGGAGCACCACCTCCGCCACCTCCTCCAGGCCTTGGAGCACCACCTCCACCACCTCCTCCAAAACTTGGTGCTCCTCCTCCCCCTCCAACAGGGGTTGGCCCACCTCCCCCACCTCCTCCTGGAGGTCGTGTTCCTGGCCCACCTGCTCCTCCTAGAGCTCCAGGTGGTGGGCCCCCACCACCTCCACCCTTAGGTGCTAAAGGATCTGCAGCTGATACCAGAGGCCTAGCTTCTGGAAGAGGGCGTGGTTTGCCACGTGGTTCGGGGATGGGTTCAACCGCTGCTGCTAGAAGATCATCCTTAAAGCCTTTGCATTGGAGCAAGGTAACACGGGCAATACAAGGCAGTTTATGGGAGGAGCTGCAAAGACACGGGGAGCCCCAAATGTATTGTAACTTCTCTTATTGCTTTTGTTTTATAACTAGTGCTATTTTCTTCAACCACTAATTTTTTCTGATATTGAAAGCGTACTTATATGCCCTTAATGATTTAGTTTTAGTATAATTCTTCCATTAAATGCTGATATGGCTTCCTTATGCTGTAGTGCCCCAGAATTTGATGTTTCAGAGCTAGAGACCCTTTTCTCTGCAACAGTACCAAAATCTGCTAATTCGGGAGGTAAAGCTGGAGGAAGACGCAAGTCTGTTGGATCAAAAACTGACAAAGTTCATCTGGTATTCTAATCATTTAATACTATGAAATTTGTCTCAAAATATTTTAATACTCACAATGCGTTTTTCATTATCATGCTCTTTTTTTCACCAAATTCAAACTTGTCAATTTGTGAAGTTTCTAATGGTTAACTAAGTACTGTACTTTGGACTGCAACTAAGGGTTTTTATACCTTTATGAGTTTCTTATTGATCATGTACATGGGAAGTCTAAACCATCATTTAGTTTTTTGATTAATTTTTGCCTCACTGCTCTTGTATTCTAATTCCAGAACACAGGCCATGGACAATACATGGACATATGACACACATTAACTGTGGAAAAGAGAAATGTGAAAACACAATTTAAATCCATATGACGTTGATGTATTCCTGAGCTTGAGTTGCGTAAATAATAAATTCAATAGTTTATTTTGCTGCAACTGATATAAGAGTAATGGCAATGAGCTGCGGCAAAAGTTTACTCTTTGGTGGCAGTGTATGATTACTGATGAAAATGTGTCTAGTGCATGTGCTAGTTCTGTTTGTTATTTATGAAGTAATTTAGTGCTAAAGTTTTAAATGGCATTATAGTAGTGATTCAACAAAATGATTGCTAACTGTAGGAGTTAAAATTGACTGGAGTTGAAGTTGTGTGAGAAAAAAGAAACCATTTGCTTGACCACATGATTTTTTGAGATTTTTTTTTGTAACATTGAATTGGAAAATGTTTCTTGCTGCCTTGTGTTTCAGATTTTCTTTTTCTTTGGAAGTCTCAAATGCATCCCTTAGATTCTTTGATGATTATTCTTGCTTTTTTTGTCCTGAAAATGAATTTCGCACACTGTCTTACACATTAATTTTGCTGTTGTGCATTGTAGATTGATATGAGGAGGGCGAATAACACTGAAATCATGCTTACGAAAGTTAAAATGCCACTGTCCGATATGATGGTAAGAGAAACAACTTCAGGGCTCATGCATTTGCGTGTGAGATTTGTGGACATAATTAAGATATTTTGTACTCTAGACATGGGAGATTTTGGTCTTAAAACGTGTGCTCGGGGTGATGACATATAGTGTATGTGCTGAAGAGAACTGTGGGAAGTTTTATCTGTTATCTTTTAAGCACATAACAGTATCTCTTTTGCATGCTTATCTGAGGCAAGTGCAATTGGATTGGTGTAATGGACCAGAGCTATTATGTTATTTGACCTTAGTTTATTATGTTCTTCCATATCTAGTATTTCCCTGTATGGAACAGGGGATAGTAAATTTAATGGAATTGGAACAGGAACTCGTTAAACTTAGTAATGTCTGTGAGGGATTTTGTACATTTTTCATACTTGGTCAGACATTTTGATGTTTAGACTTGGCTTATGGAATATACAATTCAATGTTCCCATCTCTGAGAAAAATTCTGGCTCTTCCTCAACAGAGTTTATTTTCTTGTAATTAATTTCTGGCTGTGGCATTTGTGCATTTTTTTTGTACCCTTCTTGTCCCATTATGCATTATTTGCTCGTGTAACAGATTCTGCATGTTGGTAATCTTAACATGGAATTCCACACACACTTTTTTCACGCTCTACTTATTCATATGTTTTCTTTGATTTACTCTGGATTTTAGCCTTTTCTGTTTATTTATTTATTTTTTCAATTCAAGGTTATGTGTATCTCATATAGCATGTGATTTTCTGCAACCTTTCAGGCTGCAGTCCTAGCTATGGATGACTCAATATTGGATGCTGATCAAGTGGACAATCTAATCAGGTTCTGTCCCACTAAAGAGGAGATGGAACTTCTCAAGGTAAAGCATTGAATATTTAGTGATTCAAATTTATATCTTGTTGCTATTCAAGAGTCTTTTTGACAGTTACCTTTTATCAAATTAATTTTTTCTTGTCAATTTTATATGCTTGATCATGAATGGTTTTACAATAATAGGGCTACACTGGCGACAAAGAGAATCTGGGAAAGTGTGAACAGGTCTGCAAAGTTTATTCATCAACCAGATTTTGTAATTAAAGTTTTGGTGAACTGCTATATTGGGAGTTTTTTCAATTTCTTCACTCGAGTTATTTGAGCTCTTTGGTAGATTAAAATATGTTTTTTGATTTGTGCACTTATGTGACTGCTGAGAAATTTGATATGTTGTTTATTTCACACAATTACACTATGAATCATGGTTGCTCAGAATGCTTAAGGTGATCTATTTTGGTTTTGTTTTCGTAAATAGTACTTTCATGTCATTGCAATATTACTTGCGTGTGACCATGAATTTTTTTTTGTCCCTCTTCTTTTAGTTTTTTGGGAAGTAGTCCTCACATTTTTCTATAAAATTGAGTATTCGTACGTTTATTTCATTAAAATTTTGGTCCTTCTATCATAGAGAGTTGTAGCGAATTTAATTTCCATTAATTTCATAAATATGGATTTAATTACTAATATGATGCTACTTTCCAACTGGACGAAGATTTTGACAAAATAAAAGTACAAATACTCAACCTGATGAGTAAAACGTAGGGACTGAATTAAAAAAAAAAAAAAAAAAGAGGGCATAAGGGTCAAAAAATGTGTTATTCCTTTTTCTTTTTCATTAGAGATTTATTAACTTCTAGAGTGAGTTCACATTACTAGTGAGCAAAAATCTGCATAAATAGCATAGAAATTAGAAACTCAATTCAACTCAACAAAACTTGAATCCTAAGTTAATTGAGGTTGGCTATATGGATTCATCATTTCTACTCCGGGTAGTCTTGGACCATATCATCAGAAAGATATAAGATTTTTAGATCATGTTGGATAACACTTCTCTAATTAAGTTTAGGTCTACCCCTCCATTTTTTCGTCTACATTTAAGTCTATTTTTCTTACCGATGCATCTAAAGGTCCACAACCCATATGTCCAAAACAAAATGATCGACCACCTAGAAGGAGAAAGTGTTCTTTTCATTTGAAGGAACAAGTTAATTAACTTTGTATTCATATGTGAGTTTTTGCAGTTATCTTTAAGGCCACGGAAATAGGTGAAAGAATAGTTCAATATGAAAAGTATTATGCAGGTGGGAACTCAAAATATCATTAGATAGTAGGGTGTGCCTGAGGATTATATGACATTGAAGTTTAGACCCAACAAGGGGGGCAGTTTAGAAATCAAGTTCTGGAGTCAAGTAGGAGAAAGGGTTTGGGATTAACCAATTAAGGCTTAGTTGAATTAAGTAAAGGACTATTTACTGTTCCCTTACAACCCATAGATTCGAACTATGTTCATTTGGAGGGCATGTATTATTAAGGGTGTTACTGATATTACTAAAAGTTGAGTAGATTTTTTTTTTAATATTATGCAGCATTTGAGTTGGTTCACCAGTTTTGAGGAGATTTCTCATAATACTTCTATCTTGATGGGAGTTAATGTTGGCTTCACTAACTTAAATAATCATGTAGTAGTTATTATTGAACTGCTACTGAAGTAGGGTATTTAGGACTAGGATTGGCTGGTCCATTTATTCTTTTGCATTTTCTCTTATGCTTGGAAATGTTTTGCTATAAAAAAGAGCTGATTCACAGTTTGAATCAGCATCGTGTAGTTGGATGAGAGACCTTAAGTAACATTCCTCATTCAGGTGTATTGTGCATTCTCAACTAGATTTTATTCGTCCTACAATCTAGTTATCAAAGCTTCTGAACATTAGAATTCTCATTGATGATAATAAAAATTGAGAGTAGATTGCAGTTGTTGGCCATGCAAGTGCTTTTGGCTAGGGGAATGGTGGAACGAGGATGAGACCGAATTGTCACATCCTAATCATGTTTCTTTTGTTGTTCCATTAGTGCAACAGATTCCATTCCTCAGTTAGGTGATCAATGATATTGCAGTGCATGGTGGCCATATTTTGTCTTTCCACTTTCCTTTTGTCCTACAAGGAATTGATGTGATTCAGGAAACTTTACCAGTGACTGGAAGTGCTGGATAACCTGAACACGAATCATATCCAGGATAAATTGAAATTCTTTTATAAATTGTAACATGTATGTTAGAATTTGTCATTTTTTTCTTCTTCTGTTTTGCTTTATCCCACTATGTGTTGACTGAGTTTGATGGTGTTGGATAGCCTGAATACTTACCTTATTGCAGCTTGCTATGATATAATGAAGAAACAGTATTCATTGTTATTTATGGAATTCTTTTGGTATGCAGTATTTTCTGGAGTTGATGAAGGTTCCCCGTGTCGAGTCAAAATTGAGGGTTTTTTCTTTCAAGATTCAGTTTGGCTCTCAGGTCTGGTGGTATCTGCCTTGTACTGATTTTGATTAGTCAATAATTCTCAATTTTTTTTTTTATTTTTGATAATAAAATAATTCTCAAATTTTACTATGCCCCTATCCCCAACCGCCCCAACTCAACACTGCTTTTTTTTTTTTGTCTATTGTCATTGCCACTGCTGTCTTATTTTGGTCTTTTTCTCAGATATCAGAATTTAAAAAGAGCCTAAACACAGTAAATTCTGCATGTGAGGAGGTATGGAAAATATAAAAAATCTTTCTTATGCTGATGTCTGCTTTCCTTTTGACCCACGTGTCTTACCACTCTTTGTTAACTAGGTCCGGAACTCCCTAAAGTTGAAGGAAATTATGAAGAAGATACTTATTTTAGGGAACTTATTGAACCAAGGAACTGCAAGAGGCAAGTGATTGTGTGTGTGTGTGTGTTTCATTCTGTGGCTGGTTTGTTGATTTTCTGTAGATTTGCCTCACCCTACTAAAATTCTGAGCATGTTCGTCTTTAAAATTTGAGAGAATTTTACACCCTCCTCTCTTGATTCATGTGCTATTTGTTGTATGAATACCAATTAATGCCTCATGAAAGTAGATTTTGCAGTACCTGAAAGTTTTTGGTTTCTTGACTTGGTGTCAGGCATTATTTGAATGCAGAGGGTACTGCAATTTCATTTCCAGGTCAAGACCTTGACCTGCTAAATAAGTCATTATTTGATACCTTCTAAGTCTGTAGCGAGAAAGGATTGTTCAGAACTGTGTAACTTTTTCTGTGACAACAATATGATTGTCTGAAATTTTTGGTGGGAAAGCATGTATTGAAATTCATTCAAATTTTAGCAGAATTCTTAGTAGAGTTAGGTAGCAAGAATGGGTAGAGGTTGAGTATAAGAATCCACTAAGTTGGCTTAAAGTTAAGCATGGTTAGGGTGGAAAAGTTAGTTATGGTCTTTCGTACTAAAAATCTCTTGTAACATGTTCTATATAAGAGTTGAGGAATGAATAAAGTGTGTGGAAAATATATTGGAAAAGGGATAGGAAAATGAGGATGAAAGTACAGAAAAAAAAAGTTCATCTTTTTCTGAGATAGCTTTTTATTTTGTGCTGATATTTCTTTATATTTTCTGCTGAAAATCTTTGGTTAATGTTATTCTTTCTTTCTTCCAAATCTAACAGTAATATTAAGCTCAAATGATTTTAAGGGACATATGTCAATCAATGTTTCTTAAGTTTTCAAGAGAGTTTTTAGAGCTAACAAGGTCTTTCTGTGATCTTTTTTTTTTGGGTTAAAAGTTGTTTGCTTTTGCTGAAATGTTCTTGAGAGAGATGCTTAAAAAATGAGTTTTAATATTTAAGTTCTTGGTTGAAGATGAAGAGATTTAATTGAATTTATTTCATTCTTAATGTTGGTACAAGGTTAAAGTATTTTTTTTTTGAAGCTTGTTTGGTTTTGTTTGCTGTAAAAAAATTGAAGCGTCTTTGTTATGTTATGAGTTCATCTTCTTGAATAAGAAAAAGAAATTTCATATTTTAGTTGGCTTTGATCTCTGTTCTTGTGTTGTTAAAGAAAAAGGAATGAAAAATGTTGTTACGAAGGGACCAGCAAGTCCAAAAACTGCTGTAGAAAAGGACCAAATCAAGTCTAGAAACTGCTACAGGAGGGACCTGTGGATGTCCATAAACTGCTGAAAATTGTCTGTTTAATGTTCGTTTTCTATTCTCAATGTTTAATGGACCAGTGCTTGTCCAGAAACAGCTAATAATTTGTTGAGAAGAGCCACATATCTGGTGCTTTGATGAACATATTTCATTGCTTATAGAAGCAGTAGAAAGAATCGCTATTTTGGCGTTAGTAGCAGATGGTTCAACTAAACACCTGCTATAAATATTTGTCAAGGAGAGTTACTATTGAGCTATGGGGCACAGACACTTCTAAAAGGTTGGCGTATGCGTGTTGAACACTCCAGGGACATGGGTATGGCGGGGAAACGCGGGGACATGTACGGGACACGGCAAATATGTGTCCCCTCTTTTTTTTTAATATGGGGACACAGTGGCAACGCGGCATGGACAAGGCAGTGACAGGGATTTTAAAAAATTAGATTTTTTTTTTTGTTAAAAACTCTTAAAAAGTCTTAAATGTTACAAAAAAAAAAAAATAATAATAAAATTCTAGAATTTCTCTATTTCAATATTTCTTTCTTCAAAATAGAACTCTCATCAATCTATTTCTCTCTATCTCTTTCTTTATATTTTCTATTTTCTTTTTTTCAATTAGTTGCAGTTATTTTAATTACATGAGTTGAATTATAAATTCTATTTATAATTTATATTTATTAAAATTTTGATTACAATATATATATATATATATATATATATATATATATATATATATATATATATATAAAATTTGCAGTGTCCCCGCCGCACCCGTGTCTCATTTTTTTAGAAAATGCCGTTTCCCGTACCCGTACCCGAGTCTGCGTCGGTACCCTTATCCGAGTCCGTACTTCATAGCTATTGAGAACTTCTTTGGTGAAAAGTCTTAAGAAAAAGAAAATGTCAAAGAGGCTTGGAGACGAGTTGCACCATGATGCAAAGATCTTGGAGAGTTTGTGCTCCAACTAGGGGTAGCAAAATGAAGAAAAATTATCCAGCAAAAGTTCCAAGGAGTGTTGAAGGCTGTGTATCTTTTCCTGTGACTATGATATGATTTTGTGAAACTTTTGTTGGGAAAATATGTATTGAAATTAGTTTAAATGTTAGCAGAATTGTTGGTGGACGTGGGCAACAAGAATGGGTAAAGATGGAGTATAAGAATGAACTAAGTTTGTCTTAAACAAGCATGGTTAAAGTTGGTTAAAGTTGTGGTCTTTTGTACTGAAAATCTATTGTAACTTTGTCTATGTAAGAATGAAGCGTGTGTAAAACATATTGGAAAAGGAAGTGAAGGAAATGAGGAAAAAAAGAAAAAAAAAATTCTTTTTCCTGTTTACAGCCTTTTATTTTCTGCTGAAATTTCTTTATATTTCTGCTGCAAATCATTGTTTAATGTTTTTTTTGCTCCCCAAATCTGAGTGTTCATGGATTTCTTGTTTGAGGCTCGAGATTTAATTTAGTTATTGGAGGATGGTCACCATTTAATTTTTGGTGCTTCTCTTATACACTTTTTGCAATTTACTGGTTCCCTACCTTAAAATAATAATATATATAAAATTTTTCACGAGTGCTTATAGAATTATTCCATCATGAATATAGTTATACACCTGATATAACATTATCCATTTCTTCTGTTTCGCACAGGTTCAGCAATTGGATTTAAGTTGGACAGTCTTTTGAAACTCACTGATACTCGTGCTTCTAACAGCAAAATGACACTTATGCATTACCTTTGCAAGGTATGGTTCTTGTTTTTATTTATTAAATATATTAAAAAGCTTGTTCTTCTAACCTGTTACTGGATTTCCTATGATTCTGAACTTCGTTGTGTGGTGAACATGGACCGAATTAAAGATATATACCTACAAGTGTTTGATTTTTGCATTCTGCTTCAAAATCAGTTATATTTTAAATTGGTAATGAATTATTTTTTTAAAAGCGTTGGGTTGACGATGAAAATTCTACTTTGCTATTATTGGATTGGAAAAAAGTTATAATTCAGAAACTTCTTGCTCTTTATTACTGAATTCTAGTTTGCTTGATGCAAATGGCGTGCATCTCAAAACTTCATAACCACTGAGACTTGCCGTTTTTACGAAAAATTTCTTGAAGCGGTTGAGGTTGGGGGGAGGGAAGGAGTTGTAATGTGGAAAGGATGCTCAAAATTAAGATCATGATCTCATCGTAATCACTACGTTCTGATTGCTGCTCTGTGGACAATTAAATTGAAGTTGTAGAACACAGACTTGTGATGTATTAATCTTTTTCAAAATATTTCCAAAGTGCTAGGGCACAACTTCCAGAGAAGTGAATTGGATGCTTCTCTGCTATAACTCTCTGTCTTGGGAAAATTGCTCAACTTAGAGCTATTAAAGGGCCATTAGTACTTTCTTAATTTGTATTTTGTTTCCATCATTTATGCTGCTTGTTGCTGATATTGTTTGCTACTATATTGTTTCAAATAATTTTTGTTGGTCTATATTGTTTCTGAATCTTTAAAGGAAATTTCAAATTCATGTTCACTTTCAGACACTTGCAGATAAGGCACCAGAATTCCTAGATTTTCACCAGGACCTCATTAGCCTTGAAGCTGCTTCTAAGGTTCCAACAACTAGTTTTAAATTGTTAACAGTTAATTAATGTTTTGAGTTTATACTTACACTGGTTTCATTGTTTTGTTCCTTGCAGATACAATTGAAGTCTTTAGCAGAAGAAATGCAAGCTATAATCAAGGGACTAGAAAAGGTGAAACAAGAGCTGGCAGCATCAGAGAATGATGGTCCTGTATCTGAAGTTTTCCGAAAGGTACTTTCATTATTTCTTTAATATTTGATTAAATAACCAAGAAAAATATGTGCCAAGCATCATATTGCAACGTAGGATCTCCTTGGGCAACATCACATGTATATATAAGGAGTAAATTTATATGATTTTGCTTATATTTTCAGAATATTTTTTGCTTTTAACCTTTTTCTGTGCACTTGTGTTTTTGTACCAATTATTAGACATTGAAACAATTCATTTCTATTGCCGAGTCTGAGGTGGAGTCTGTGACAAGTCTGTACTCTATTGTGGTAATTCTCCTTATATTCCCTTTTAGTTATTCTCCACTAACATTTACTATTTTATTTTAATTTCATTGATCATTTTTCTGTGGCGCGCAGGGTAGAAATGCAGATGCACTTGCATTATATTTTGGTGAGGATCCTGCTCGATGCCCATTTGAGCAAGGTAAGTTGTATATTACATGCCTAATTTATTACGTTGAATATGTCAAGGTTGTTAAGAGTTTCTATGAATTGGCAATGATATTATTATGTGTAGCGACATTAGTTAGTACATAATTTATTAAATTTCAGCCAATTTTATTGATTTAACTCCCTTGTGATGATGATATATAGATGGCAAACATATACAACTGTGAGAAAAGTTTCCCACATTGAGGGAAGCATATGAACAGTATGGTGTAATTTAATTTTGGCACCTTACACTTTTCCTTGAAATAGGCTTTGCTAACTAGATTGAAAGAACAGTGTAAAGGATAAGAGAGGGAAACATGGTATAATGGTCTAGGAATCAGAAATGTGTTGTTGAATCCAACTAAATTGGATCTTAGATTGAATTAGTTGCTGTCATTGTGAATGATTTTTACAAATTGCAAAATGACTAAAATATTAAATGATTCAATCAAATATCATTATAACTTGTGTCTAATGATTTAGAGTGACAAATATGTTTTCAAAAAAATCATTTTTATTCTGATTTCACATCATCTGTATGGTAACTGAAACTGTCATTTCGGTAGGCTAAAAATCTGGCTAGAACTCTGATACATAACGGACAATATGTTATACATTACGCATCAGTCGATATTTAGAACCAAAGAAAATAATACAAGGGATGAAAGAAAAAAGGTTTTATGATTCTGTACATTCTTTTCTAGTTTGGCATTGGCTCATCATCAATGCTGATAAAAATCTTAATTACCTTGGTCCTTGACACTGTAATGGTCAATGCAGTCACTGCAACTCTATTAAATTTTGTGAGGTTGT